>JAVTVY010034680.1:0-15355 GCA_036873755.1 Hanleya hanleyi | reverse complement strand
TCCCTAGATGCCAAAACGTCTATTTTCATACCCTTGGGCCACCGCGCATGCGCAGAATGACCCTAATTCAACCCCACACCCAGTCCATTAGATGCCCTTCATGAATGCTTCACTTTGATACCTCACTCGACCCCATCGGTCCACTAGGGGCTCCCCTAGCTCCAAAAAGGCTATTTTCATACCCTTCGGCCACCGCGCATGCGCAGAATGCCGATATTTCAACCCCACACCCAGTCCATCAGATGCCCCTTCACGAATGTTTCACTTTGATACCTTACTCGACCCCATTGGTCCATTAGGGACTCCCCTAGCTCCAAAACGTCTATTTCCATACCCTTGGGCCACCGCGCATGCGCAGAATGACCCTAATTCAACCCCACACCCAGTCCATTAGATGCCCCTTCATGGATGCTTCACTTTGATACCTCACTCGACCCCATCGGTCCACTAGGGGCTCCCGTAGCTCCAACACGTCTATTTTCATACCCTTCGGCCACCGCGCATGCGCAGAATGACCCTAATTCAACCCCACACCCAGTCCATTAGATACCCCTTCATGGATGCTTCACTTTGATACCTCACTCGACCCCATCGGTCCACTAGGGGCTCCCCTAGCTCCAAAAAGGCTATTTTCATACCCTTCGGCCACCGCGCATGCGCAGAAGGCCGCTATGTCAACCCCACTCCCAGCCCATTAGATGCCCCTTCATGAATGCTTCACATTGATACCTCACTCGACCCCATCGGTCCACTAGGGGCTCCCCTAACTCCAAAAAGGCTATTTTCATACCCTTCGGCCACCGCGCATGCGCAGAAGGCCGATATGTCAACCCCACACCCAGTCCATTAGATGCCCCTTCATGAATGCTTCACTTTGATACCTCACTCGACCCCATCGGTCCACTAGGGGCTCCCCTAGCTCCAAAAGGCTATTTTCATACCCTTCGGCCGCCGCGCATGCGCAGAAGGCCGATATGTCAACCCCACACCCAGCCCATTAGATGCCCCTTCATGAATGCTTCACTTTGATACCTCACTCGACCCCATCGGTCCACTAGGGGCTCCCCTAGCTCCAAAAAGGCTATTTTCATACCCTTCGGTCACCGCGCATGCGCAGAAGGCCGATATGTCAACCCCACACCCAGCCCATTAGATGCCCCTTCACCTAAGCTTCACTTTGATACCTCACTCGACCCAATCGGACCATTTTATCTAGGGACTACTTTTTCTCCGCGGAAGCTTTTTTCCCGAGACCGAATTACCGCCAAAACCACGGCCAAACCGCATCACCGCGGATGAATACATTTTTTTTTTTTTTTTTGCCGGAACTTTTTTTTTTTCTATGCACTCATTGTGGGAGGTGGGTACAAATGTGGGAGGTGGGTACAACCCACCTCCCACAAATGTGGGAGGTGGGTACAAATGTGGGAGGTGGGTACAACCCACCTCCCACACATCACGCATGCGCAAACCCCCAATAACCCCCCAATGCCCATACACTTATGACGTCACACCAGGTTCTGCGCATGCGCAGTGGGGGGGTATTCCGTCAATTCGGGTACTGTATACTACTCCCGGCGCACACGTGTTAATATTATCAAATAAATGAATGTTGCAAGTTTCCGCGCTACTGCGTGACTGAAAGCATGCACATGGCATGACTGAAAGCCGCCGTTTTGTGTGCTAAGTTTGAAAACATTTCTTGCAAGGAAAACTTGATTTATTTCATCAAGCGAAAGCATCCTTTTTACTGCAATTTTCACATTGACTGATCTTATCGTCCTGCATCATTTGTCATCCAGCAAAAATAATGTTCTTGATTCTTACCATATCCGTAATGGCAGCTCGTTGAACAGGTCAGGGAAAAGGACTAACTGGGATATATATCCCAATTGGGATAAAATATCGCAATTTGAATATTTTTTTCATACTTCCATATGTTCAAGCTGGCATATTGTGCTAGTAGTTCTTCTGTTCGTTTAAAGACATACAACAGTGGTTATTGATGGGAAGTATACTGCAACAACAGCATCAAAAAGTATTGCACGTAATTGCAATTGCACAGATAATAATGTCGACGAGAAAAGGTCAGCAAAATTATACAATCGTATTGTCAGTTTTGTGAAGTAGATTCTATCTTGTTTTTGGTAGTTTTGATGCCGAAATCCGACATTGCCGTTTAGTATGAAAATCGGTGAAAATATCCCAATTAGGATATATTTCAATATCCAAACTTTGATTTAATATCTTAGGTGGGATATATACCCAATCTTAATAAATTAATATCCTATCCATGCTCCCCAATCGTATATGTCGCTATGTAGGATCTTACTGATTTCAATTGAATTTTGTGTTCGCAGCGCCCAGCTCATGAATATTTAATAGTCTTATGACATCACAACCGCATTTTAACTACTTTACTTGAGTCGGGCAGGGGGATAGGTTCATGGACTCAAGGTTACGTCAAGGACGAGTCCATAATTCTACCCCGCATTATGGAGCCAACCTGGCGGGTGGGCGGCAACATCAGAAGATTCCCCCACAGCTTGGCGTGTGCTTTGGCTGAGCCAACCAGAAAGCACTTGTCATTACGTTCCCTTCAAAGCACTATGAAAACCTCTCGGGATCGGTCAACACGCGCCTTACTGCAAGCCGGTTAGATCCTAACAGCGACATATCCAAATGGGGAGGCAGTTAGGATTTAATTTAAATTAGATTGGATATATACCCCACTTAGTGCTTTGCTCTGACCTGTTGAAGTTGACAAAATAATTTTCCGTTTGGGCCAGGCAGTGGAGGTAAATTTATTTTTTGATGTTAATAATGGTTTTCTGTGTCTGTGATTGAATTTTTTAGTAACGTAAGGGTATTTTTCTGTGTGCAATTGCTGAATGGATTTTAAAATAATTATTCGATGTACCGGTAGGCATACGTGTAATCTTGAAGAAGACCTATAGGCTACTTATATTATTTTCTGGTTGTCAATTGCCACACAAATAAATTATGAATATGAATCAGATTCAGTGACTTCATTCTTGTACATGTCTACAATAACAATGTCATTGAGCTTTGGCTGCCGGTTGCTGTGTGCATGAATACATAAACCATGAATGAAAGCCGATCTGCTTCCTGGGCAACAATGTTCACTATGATGCGGACACCGACCTCTGCAATATTGTAGGGTTACTACCAAAATGTTATCTTGTTTAGTTCAGATAATATACAATTTTTAATCTTCGGTGTTGTGTTCTTTATCAGGGAAAGGTAATTTCATTGGGTTGTCAAACAATTGTGATAACAGTTGAACGCCTCAACAAAATTGTTTCCATCGTCCACTGGTACCACATATGCAACTCTCATTTGCCTAGACTTTCTTTACAGTATTGATGAAGTCTCTTCAATAATTAGAGCTAAGCTTCACAAATTCACATCACGTATGCAACGAGAGACACATCAGAAATAGATTGAACAGGACCAATTCCTTCCCTGTTTTTTAGCAGCCTTGGATGCTTTCATTATATTTCCTTTCTGGACTTCTCCATTTTATCCATGTTAGAAATGTTTAGCTTTTATTAGACCTAGTCCTGCAAATATGAAATAGGCATAACTCTCTTGGGGGAGTGGGTCAGCAAAACAGTATTTTTTAGAAATTGATTTCACAAAAAAAGACACATAATTCTCTACTGCAGTAAAATGTTGGCGATCAGCCAGTCAAAATTGACAGTCTCGCATGCGCCTATGCTGGAGTGTGTGACTTTTGCAGGTGTTCTATCTATCATCCTCACTAAAACCAGGCATTGTATGTTGTTCAGCTATGGAAAGCCATCAGTGTCATAACCTCTGGTTTTCCACACGTGGTAATTCGATTTTCCACGCGTGGTAAATCCAGCCAATGGTTTGACTTGTAATTACCACGTGTGGATATTTCGACCAATTACTGAACTTAGAAATACCACACGTGAAAATTATTTACCACGTGTGGAAAATATCCACCAATGATAGAACTGGGAATACCAGGTGTGGAAAATATTTTCCACACGTCGTATTTATCAGCCAATCATTGCATTCGGAAATACGACGCGTGGTAAATAGTTTCCACGCGTGGTATTTCACTGGGTTTTCACACGTGGTAATTCTCTTTTCCACACGTGGTAATTCTATTTTCGAATCTACCAATCAAAACAATCGTTACAGAAAGCAGATTCACGCATTTTCACCCTGTCTGATCTGTCGTACGGTCGTCGACCTATACGACTCAGCCTCAGGTGGAACTCCTGCACTGCTCAACAAAAAACATATTAAAGTTTGCTACACGTACCTGTAGTTTATGAAATTGACAGTGTCCTTCTGCAGATTGTCTGTTCCAGCTAGACGAACACACTCGGAGAACTGATACTTGAACCGCCGCAAACTCTCGATTTCTGCCATTCTGAAGGGACCAGCTTTCTTTGTTAAGCTATCATTCATTGGCTGGGTAAAATAAAATTTCCACGCGTGGAAAATCGAATTACCACGTGTGGAAAACCAAAGGTTATGACACTGATGGCTTTCCATATTCAGCTGTGAGGCGACATCCTGCATACATGTATATTGCCCAATCATATCACTTGTTTACCGAGATCATAGCGACAGTGACGAGCTTCGAAAGCACCATAGCTTATGGGATACCCAGTGGCAGATGAATACGCAGATTTTCAACAACCATGAGCATTAATAAATATAAAGGAAACAAAGTTTAAAACAAAATCTTTTTGAAGAAAAAACAAACTCATTCATCTACCATCAAACATCCAACAAGCCAGGCAAATGTAGGAAACACTGAAACTTTAAAGGTGATCCGCGATGTCAGTGTATCCGACGTCACCTTCCCACTGAAGGACTTGAATTGGGTGAATTAACGCACGGATTTCTACAAAATTTCACTGAGCTATCCATTAATATTTTATTGTTATACATGCTTGAATTATATATTTTACATTCCGTATCAGCGAGTAGTTTAGCACAGAAAGTAAAAAGCTAACGTATTTTACCATCAGTGCAGTTTTTCTAGGTCACGTAACTGGAATGTGGGCGGAACGCGGTCCTTTGGCTCACAAATAGAAACCTTGACGTTGTGAAGATGGTGTTCTGTATGTGCCCGTAATGTTTGAATATAGAAACTTTTACATTTCATTCTATCAATTGTATTTGTGACTTTTGAGATATTTTGCATTAATATATTGTTGACCTTCAACTTAAAAGTTCTTTTTTTAATCGCACCTTTCAAAGCTAAGCCATGCCCAGAGACGTGTGCAGGCCGACGGGCAGACGTGCGGGCGCACATGTAGGCCTATACTAAGACACGTGACAATCATAAATAATACTTAACTGACGTTGAACTTTGAACCAACAGCGAGCAGGTTGGTTGTACATACGCCACATATATTAGTCTCGATGTCGCTACCAGAACGATCCGACTCTCCGTTCAAATTGCTGATTTACTCACATGAACAAGTCCTGAAAGCGATATCGATACCCCAGAACGTCTGCTCGGCTGCCCGCACGTCTTCACGTTTGCACGCATACAGCGTAAAGTAGCATGTCTATATCTTCCACAGATATCCGACAATATATGGATACAGAATCAGAATCAGAATCAGTTTTATTGCTCTTTTTTGCCATACAGACTAAAGGCAAATTGAAAAAAAAGAAAAAAAAAGAGAAGAAACAAAGACAGAAAGAGATATATGTGTGCATTAAAAACAATAACTAACTAACACGGCGAGTTTATATGTGTATATAAAGATCGGCAATGAGTGGACCTGGAACGATCACATCGAAAGTAATCAAATAAAATCTGCCGCCTGCAAAGTACTACTGTACACGAAGGTAATCGAAAACTCTGATCTTGATGTCCTAGACTGGGGCTTTATTTAATCTTTTCCTCTTCATGTATTCTTCAATCGAGAAGAAAGTTATGTTCGTCAACTGCGTGGTTGGTGGGGTCAGCATACTAAGACCGAAAGAAACGATAATTGATGTAAAGTAACCGAAAGGCCACCTCTAATAATATGAAATACTCATTAACTTTGAATGCATTTTCCACAATTCCTGTAAAGAATAGTTAGTAATAGATCATTTCCCAAGTACACACCTCGCTTGGCTGTCCGCAATAAGAAATATTCGATGACATGTCTGTAAAGTACAGTCTCAAATCATCATTTCCCAAGTACACACCTCGTTTGGCTGTCCGCAATAAGAAATACTCGATGACATGTCTGTAAAGTACAGTCTCAAATCATCATTTCCCAAGTACACACCTCGTTTGGCTGTCCGCAATAAGAAATACTCGATGACATGTCTGTAAAGTACAGTCTCCAAATCATCATTTCCCAAGTACACACCTCGTTTGGCTGTCCGCAATAAGAAATACTCGATGACATGTCTGTAAAGTACAGTCTCAAATCATCATTTCCCAAGTACACACCTCGTTTGGCTGTCCGCAATAAGAAATACTCGATGACATGTCTGTAAAGTACAGTCTCAAATCATCATTTCCCAAGTACACACCTCGTTTGGCTGTCCGCAATAAAAGAAATACTCCGATGACATGTCTGCCGTAAAGTACAGTCTCCAAATCATCATTCCCAAGTACACACCTCGTTTGGCTGTCCACCAATAAGAAATACTCGATGACATGTCTGTAAAGTACAGTCTCAAATCATCATTTCCAAGTACACACCTCGGCTGTCCGCAATAAAAATACTCGATGACATGTCTGTAAAGTACAGTCTCCAAATCATCATTCCCAAGTGACACCACCTCGTTTGGCTGTCCGCAATGAAATGCTCGATGACATGTCCTGTAAAGTACAGTCTCAAATCATCATTCCCAAGTATACACGCACACCTCGTTTGGCTGTCCGCAATAAGAAATACTCGATGACATGTCTGTAAAGTACAGTCTCCAGAAATCATCATTTCCCAAGTACACACCTCGCTTGGCTGTCCGCAATAAGAAATACTCGATGACATGTCTGTAAAGTACAGTCTCAAATCATCATTTCCCAAGTACACACCTCGCTTGGCTGTCCGCAATAAGAAATACTTGATGACATGTCTGTAAAGTACAGTCTCAAATCATCATTTTCATTTTCAAACTTGAGTTGTCTCGTGTCTTCGATCAGTTGACCAGCTGTCGCTAAACGGAGAATTGTTGACAGGAATATATACATACATATATATATTCCATACAGGTATAGGCCTAAAATTATAATCCATTTATCCTATGTAAGAATACAACAGAACACTTTCATGGTGAATGCAGGTATAGGCCTAAAGTTATAATCCATTTGTCGTATGTAAGAATACGACAGAACACTTTCATGGTGATTGCAGGTATAGGCCTAAAATTATAATCCATTTATCGTATGTAAGAATACGACAGAACACTTTCATGGTGAATGCAAGTATATGCCTAAAATTATAATCCATTTATCGTATGTAAGAATACGACAGAACCCTCCCATGGCGAGTCAAACTTGTGCCAGTCTCAAAAAAATAAGAGACAAACCTTCATTGAGATTCTGATCTCTATCATGGTAGGTGGTCATCTTGATTCGCAAACTCCGAACAGCGCATGTGAGCTGAACGACTGTCGTCTAGGCTAGGAGCACTATCTGCAGTTGAAATTATCCGCCAACTACAACCACATTCTATCACTGTAAGTAGCATGAGTAGGAAATAAAGGGGATCTAGAGTCCGATTTAGGGGCAGATAGCTCTTTTGAACAACTCCTGGTTATCTCCCCTGATTCGCACATTTCTGCCTCTAAATCGGACACAACATGCCCTTTCACTACTTATCAATGTTAATTATTATCGCACCAGTCATGTCCGGGAATCTCCGGCAATGTCCGGCCATCTCCGTGAATATAATGTTATAAGCCCCATACATGGCCATACAGCGAGAGAAGGGGAATTCCCCTGGTCCTAGCTGGAGCCGAACCCATATTGCGCGCTCCAGTAGCGGGCACGTTATCCACTGTATCACGAGTCAGCCCATACTAGGCAAGGTTGGGGTCAAGCTCTCTATATCAGAAGTTAGACTTTCAGCAGTTTCTGTTTCGGTATCAGTCGGCTTCTTGTGCCTCGGTGTCTTCATCCCATGTACTTTTTTTATGGTGTCGCATTATATCGTAAAGTCTGGTGAACGTGCGTTCGCACTCAGAGCAAGTATAAGCCATGTTGATGGTTGAACGTCGAATCTCAACGTTTTTGGGATACGCTTGATTTAATAAACAGTAACGCCCGCCAACGCCCAGCTTAACGCTTCAACGCCTTGGTGAAATAGCTCAGAAGCCCCGATTTTTCTAGACATTCCATGGAATTGACACTGATTCATCGAAATGCAGTGATGCCCGTCAACGCCCCAACACCTTAATGCCCTATCCCAACGCCTTATGCATTGTTGATCATCTATGTACGGGCATCATTATGTAGGGGGTTGAAGAAGATAATTTCCCGTCTCCAGCTTCGTCTTCATAAAGGTTTGAAATGCTCCATGCAGGGTCAGCAGATTCTTGGCACGGGTAGTTGTGCTGATATCCTGTTTCTTATGCAGCAGAAGACATACCCGGTCACGGATTGGATGTTATCTATGAGCGTGATAAGATTACAACGCATGCGTTGGTGCTGGACGGTCTCGGTGGATCCACCTTAAGCTGTATCAATAATAGCATCGAATTGAACGCCTGCTTGACCTTAGACTTCGGTTAGAATATCATCGTTGTTGGGTTCAAAGTTTATATCAAGCAAAGTGGACTCTGTAGTGCTCATGCTGAAATAAGGAAATAATATCGTGTGGTTTATTTATAGTGGGATGCTTTTGATCTTAATGATGCGTTCAAACAAATGTTTCTTTTGAGCCATCGCTCTGACATACGCCGCTGTCCAGCTCATGCCTGGGGTTTTCAACATCAACGCTGTTCTTTCGATTTCCATATGGACCGGGTCCTTGTCCAGCAATTTCATATGAATCACGAGGTCGACGTACTCGAGGTTGAAGTCCGTCGCAATCTGAATATCAATGTATTATGGGCTGAAATTGCGGCTTCCTCTTTCGAATACCCTTTGTGGTGAAACTTGTTTTCTGTGGCCTCCAACGTCTCGCCCTTCTCGGCGTCCGTACTTTCTTTGAACAAATCCTAACATAGCATTGAGTTCACATTGTGTTCATTCACTTGTACGGGTTTTTTGATCCTTCGCGGTTGGGTGATATTCCCGGCTGTATGGGGCGGGTTGCTGCTCCTGGACGGGTGCTGCCAGGTGTGGACTCGGTTGATGGTGTAGGGGTGTATGACGTTGTGGTGACCCCTCGCCGGGTAACAGGTGGGTCGTCAGCCGTCGATCTTCGTGGGGTATGAGCTTTGAAGTCTACGAACAGATGGCCGTACAGACGACTTATCGCGCCTTGAAACGCCTGCATGAAATAGTCGATATACGGAGGATAAATTCGACTACCAAACACACGGATTTGTGCTCTGTCGATAGGATTGGAGAACAACACAAAGTATCGGCAGTTCAAGGCAATATCTCTGAACGCCTTTCCTTGAGGAAAGACATTTCGGGTCATATAGATGACGGACAGATTCCGATGATGGGATCCATTGGTAAACAAATGGGCAACGTGTGAATTGTCCTTGGCCACACTCCTCTGATCATCTAGCACTACCATGTTGGTCTGCTCGGGGTCGAAGAAATACGCTTGATCGATATCGTGAGGAATCCCTGGGAGGAAGCTCACATTCTGTAATCTTGTAGATTCGTAGGCGGGCTGCCACTGGCTGTAGCACCAAACTATACGGGTATAGCTGAGGGGCCCTTCCTTTCATCACCCAGGACGTCTTGCCACATCCCGAAGGGACGCTGACCTTCATGGTATAGGGATGCTCTACTCCACTTGGTGGACCCATATCAGGTGGACTCAGTGGTGTGTCTTGTCTATGCATTAGACGAATATGTGTGAGCATATTGTCGCGACGAGAGAGTGTCTTCTGACAGAACGTACATGTTCCACACATGCTACCCAGTCAGAGGGAGGACACTTACTGAGGTTTATGATGTACAAACAACCTTACATGGCACTCACTCTCACTCACCCATTCACTCACTGACTCACTCATCCACTCACTCACTCACTCTCTTTTACTCACATTCTCACTCACTCACCATCGTTAGTGCCTCCATGCGTTAAGACGGGCGTTGGCACTCACTCATTCACTCACTCACTCACTCCCTCACTCACTCCAATGGATCCTCCCTACACAGCGAGATTGGTGCAATTCCCCTATCTCTGGGTCTCGGTGTATGACATGTGGAGAAAAGGATGGTTCCCCACTTGTCATTTATGCTGGGCATATAGCTGGAGAAATTTGTCGGGTACATGCTTGATGATGGGCATTCCGGGAGATTAACAGTGGAGTATCTGAAGGACATATACAGTCGTATTCAGGGGCAGATAACTGTTGGTGGACCTAAAGGCCTGATTCCAAAGGGCACGTAGACGTGTCTTGACCCTTTAAAGGACATTGAAGGTGAGATTCACTTTGAAATTTTTTGATTATGACCTTTGTCACGTCACTACCATTTCCGGCCACGTGACCGGAAATGACTTTGATCCCTGCACATTCCCATTAGGAGCAGGCATAAACCATCTCTACACCAAAACATCCATTCCCATACACTTTTTCTAGTGCGCATGCGCGGAATAACGTCAGTTCCACGCCATACTTGTCTAGCGGATTCTCTCCACAAGCGCTTCAAACTGATACCTCCCACGACCCATTTGGACCACTAGGGGCCCCCCTCGGTTCCAAAACGTTTATTTTCATGCTCTTTTCCCACTGCGCATGCGCAGAATGACATGAGTTCCACGTCATTCCCATCTAGTCGGATGGCCCCTCGCGAGTGCTTCACTTTGATATCTCTCGCTGCACAATCCTGCCAATATCGGTCCATCGAAACCCCAAAACGTCCATCCAAATACCCTTTTTCAACTCCGCACGCACATAGTGACGTAAGTTCCACACCATAACCATCTAGTTGGATGCTCCACCATGGGTGCTATACATTGACATCTTCCACGGCCCAATCGGATCAATATTGGTCCATCTCGACCCTAAAACATCTATTCCCTTGCTTTTTTTCTACTGCGCATGCGCGGAATGACATCAATTCCACGCTATTTTCATCTAGTCGGATGCTTCTCAACGAGTGCTACATATTGACACCTCCCTCGGCCCATTTGGACCAATTGTGGCACATCTCGACCCCAAAACGTCTATTCTCATACACTTTTTCTACTGCGCATGCGCATAATGACATCAGTTCCAAGCCATACTCATATATATCTGACGCCATGAAAGCTTCAAACTGATACCTTCCACAGTCCATTCGGACCACTAGGGGTCCCCCTCGACCCCAAAACGTCTACTGCCATACCCTTTTTCCAACGCGCATGCACATAATGACTTCAGTTTTACGACATACCTGTCTAGTCGGATGGTCCCCAACCAGTGCTTCACTTTGGTATCTCCCTCAGCCCAATCGGGCCTACACTGGGCCATCGCGACCCCAAAACGTCCATTCAAAGACCTTTTTTCTATTGCGCATGCGCAGATATTCCTACCCCACTCCCATCCAGTTGGATGCTCCCCAACGAGTTCTTCAAACTGATACCTGACACGACCCAATCGGACCATCATGGCCCCCCTCGGCCCCAAAACGTCCCCACAGGCCTGCGCATGTGCAATCAGAACTTTTCAACAAAAGTCACCACATGGCTTCGAAACCCCTGCCATCGTCTTCCACGTGAAGAGAAAAAACAAGATGCCACACTCAATAACGCAAATGTCCATGCGTGGGTTCCCGATTGGGCCTACACCATAGCCGTATATAGATCTGCTCTCTGGTATATTAGGGTATTTTCATCCTTGCCTAGAATGGACCGACTTGTGGTGCAGTGGATAATGTGCCCGCTTCTGGAGCGCGCAGTACGGGTTGGACTCCAGCTAGGACCAGGGGGATTACCCTTCTCTCGCTGTATGGCCATGTATGGAGCTTATAACATAATATTCCCGGAGATGTCCGGACATTGCCGGAGATTCCCGGACATGACCGGTGCGATAACAATTAACATTGATAAGTAGTAAAAGGGCATTTTAGGGGCAGAAATGTGCGAAAATCAGGGGAGATAACAAGGAATTGTTCAAAAGAGTTATTTATACTATGATTGTCTTTTTGAATTTGATGCTAATACTGTTATATGGAATATGAAATAGGTCTTTGGATTATGGACACGGATATTCTCTAATGGACGACGGCTGAATTATGAATGACGGACCAGACGCTTGTAATTTGTCCCTAAATCGGACCCCAGATACCTTTCATATAGTACTACTGAAATAGCGTCATTGTTCATTAAAAAAATATCTCCGAAAATCGGTAAGGTCAACCCAAACGGAATTTTTTTTGGTCTAAAAATCCTTAAAAATCATAGTTCATACTTCACTTTGTATGAAAAAAATATTGAAAAAATTCTAATCTGATCAGAAACACACGTAATATGGGAGCAAAGTGGGCTTTTCCACACTTTCACAGCTGGGTTGATGACGTCACGCAGGGAAGTTGCCTGAGTAAAAACAGCGGATAACATGGAAAGCGAGTGCAGTCAGAGCTCCGGTTCAGATGTCGATTCGAGCGATATCAGCTGCTTAGATGGAAATATTTTTCGCCAAGAAGATGAAATAGACATAGAGGATGATGACGGGCAAATTAACAGTTGTTTGCAGACCAACGGCGGAATTCAGCCCTATCAATTTGAGCCGTACGGCTCCGATTCTGACAGTGACAACCACTCTGACAACGTGGAACTCGACGACGACAGGATTCGGAGAGGTCGTTTGTTGAATACAGATTGGTATGCAACTTGACTGGAAACCTTATTATCGTCATCTATAAGACCAAATGTCCATATATTTCAAACTGTATTGAATGTAGAACGATTCTGTGATGTAACGAACGAGCACATCTGTGTTGTTATTGTTGTAACTGACCGAGGCAGCCTTTTCGAAGGGATAAACTCCGGGATTCGGCAGTATGGACAGTAAACTGTTGATAACTCTACTGATATACGTCCGACTTGAATTTTGTTTGTTTTCCCATAATCCCCATGAAATACCAATTTCAGAATTACATAGTTTGATAAAAAAACTTTGGACATTCATGGCGAAAAGTAAGCCGTGGTGAGTGGATCGGCATTCACATTTGCTCAATTTTCGACAAATTACCTCAATTAAATTGAAATCGAATGATATCACAATCTCAAATGTCAAGGGATTATGAAAGTATAATTATCACTTCTGTATCTACAGCCATTCACTCCAATTGGTGTTTTTTATTTATTTACTTATCAAACGTATATATATTTATGAAAGATCATTTTATTATTATTATTAAATAGTATATAATTTAGATAATTTATTTGTGTGAAGTTTGTGCCAACATTTGGCTAAAAACGCATACATAGAATGAATAAAATTGAACATACAAATACAGACATTAAGACACATTGGAACAAATGGTTAAACGTGTATATATGAAATAGAGACTCATCCAGTCTAACCTGTAGGTGCTCAAGCAACAAATGCCACGCGAGAGCGAGCAGGGCATGTACAGCCGTCCTCCTGCCCGAGGCCTCGCTTGCAGGCTAGGTTCGTTCAGCCGATGTCCGTGATAGATTCTCCTTGTCCGATTTCTTTGCCGTCACATTCTGATTGTTCTTACGTTTGATAGTTGGAATAGCTGTTCTCTTTAGTTTTGGTTTGTACCCGAATTCAACTGCTACGCTTGTAGATGTCCTCGAATGTCTTTCTGTCAAAATGTGCCGAGCAAATTATACGAGTACTGGCTCGGGCCCTCTTTCCACACTCTCGTGTTGCGTACAAATTTCGTCCAATTTGCAGCGATTTTCTCGTCTTTGGGCCACAAATGAATACTAACACCGTCATCTGTAGTAAAACTGCAACCTCCCACTACACAACGTCGCGGCATATTTAAAAAATGATGCCCCGATACTCCGAAAATCTCCAGAAATCAGCAGCTACATACGACTGTGGTATACGGCTTTAACATAGAGAATACAAGACGGCTTCCCTCCGTTACGTCACAGCTGGAATTGACAGGAGAGCGATTTTCACCTTTCAAACGGCAATATCTCGCCAACCAGACTGCACAAAATTATGAAAAAAATATCTTTATTTTCAGAATCGAAAGGACTATTTTTTTATATTTTTGACCTCAGAGCGTTTGGGTTGACCTTTAATAACCTACACAAGTTTATGTTATTGATACAGTCCATGCGTATGGAACTGCCGTAGTGTGTGATGCAATGGATGCTAATACTAACGGTGTAGGGGTGGCATTTTGTCAGGGGATCTGTATAGCATTGTCGCTGGACGCAAAACAAAGCGCCATGTTCTAATTAATTGTTCCAGATATGTTGAAGTTATGTTGTTATGACAGCCTTTCTGTCATTTCAGGTTAGTTATCGAATAAAACAATGAAGTTGCGGTTTGTCACTTCCTAGCCTCTTCCCCTACACCGCTGAACTGTTTAGAAGGTCCCATTGACCAATCGAAACGTCAGTTTCGCCAGTAGAGCGTTTCAATCAGCTCCGAAGACCATAAGCCCAGTTCGAGAAAGGGTTTTATCTCCCTTGTTCCACTGGGGGCGTGTTGGTGCAGAAACTTCCGGTAAGTACCAAAGGCCCTCACAATTAGTTTTAGTGATTAAATATGTTATTCTGCTAGAGAATTATCTTTCTAATGTACACGTATACAGGATCTACCGGTTCATGTAAAAATATGAGCCGAAGAGCTTTTCAAACAAATAATCTGGAATAGTTTATCAATTTATTATTCAAAATAATTGCGGGTGCCTTTGATAAAAGTGAAATCAAGGCGACTACTTCCCGGAAGCAGCTTTTCTTATCTCTAAGTTTAAAGAGCGGTGGTTATTCAAGGGGAGATCAGACACTTTCCGGAAAGGGCTATAGGACCCCTGTTATGAGGATGCTTGATTCGGTGCGTTTACGTCAAAGCGAGGCTCGAAGGCTGATGCCATCCATAGCAACATGGGCTTCTTTCGATGGCTCCTACTAATTACCACAACGTACCACAACCAAACATCCACTCACCGCAACAGACCAGAACGGACAGTCAAATCACCACAGTTGAATACAACACACACCCAAAGTACAAAACGGACCCTCAAATTACCACCACGGACCCGCAACATACCATAATGGACCCCAAATTC
>JAVTVY010034679.1:0-15460 GCA_036873755.1 Hanleya hanleyi | reverse complement strand
CACTTGCCACGGGTTGAGTGGAATTATACACAAGTTACGAAACGTAACGCCATTGATCTTGCACGCTATACGCTCGTATTTTCTATCAGCGTGCGATATGTATCGCTCAATTTGAGAAACTTTGATTGAAGGCGCTTTGTGGTAAAGCCATGTTTCTACAATAAATCTTTGTGAAGTTGATTAAAATCGTCAAATTTTACGCAGGATCTAGCAAATGCTACTAGGCAAAATATATATACGCCATATGCAGGTCCCACTGCCATATTACTGTCTAGAAAGGAATACCGACGTGGATCAATTAGTAAAGGGAAGAAAAAACCCACGAAATTATCTCCCTTTCAAAATGTTACCTGAAACTGGAGAAAATTCACGATAATTATAATTTCAATATTGAACAATTCAAACACAGACATTCAAGATTGTCAGTAATGAAATAGATTTGACGAGGTGAGAGATGAGGGTTGATAGAGAGGGTTGAAGAAGAGATCGGGCGAAATATCAAGAGATCTAACTCTATGTTTCATCTGAGCACTCCGCAAACTACATGTATGCAAATTTCTCCAACCACTCCGCCAATAAGTAATTGTCCCTTCATCAACCTATCAACCACAGAGGGAACGCCGAAACGCAAACTGTCATTTCCTGTTCCGCGGTCCTTTTCATACCATTTAAATTTATATCTACTAAATATAGCTGAAACAGAAATCCATTGATTTTATTTCCACTTTATGACTCCGGTATTGTCTAGAGAAAGACATATGGACACAGTCCATAACGCCCTCCGTGATACATATACCAAGTAATATCCAAGATCCAAGTAATACAGCGGAAGAGGACAACAGAAAATAAAATAAATCTTGGTAAATTGATTGAAATCGAACATTATTTTACCAACGGGAAGGCTATACCAGATATACCCACAGCAATCAACCAGATTTGTGCTGCCCGAATTCCTAGTTTCTGTGTTCGTTTTTATATAATTGCAAAAGCAGTGCAGCACACAGCCAAACTAATATCAGTTCACATTATCTGCCAACAACGCTTAAACCCGTAACCAAATGACATCAAAAGTGCTCTTTTCGATTCATCGTGGCATTTGAAGAAAACGACGTGCGTTACGGAATATATCCATCATAGAGCCAGAATAACGGTACCATATAGTGTGTCTAGGCCTCATCCCATCTTGTCACTGTACACACAAATTCTGACAGCTTGTCAGTGCCCTGAAATATCTGATGCTTCTCCGAGTTTATGGCCATTGAGAATGTGTGAGCGGACAATCGAGTGGAGAAGAAATCCCCTGTATATGGGTTAAGATGTGAACACTGGGTCATCTGTTATCATTAGACGACATTAACTATCCCCTAAGCCGGTCATCAAGCTATAATAACCATATTTTAAACCATTTACATCAACGTGCTCTTCAGTATGGCGATCAGTTTTAGATGGCAACACAAAAGGGTTGAATTACCAAGGTTGTGTATACATCTGTAAAATAAGTGCACCCCTCGCCAGCAACAAAACATCACCGTGGATTGGCTTGCTGATATTTCCCAGAGGGAAAACAAGCCAGATTGGTCCATACCATATCGAATTAAATTGTATGTAGACATATAATAATTAATGTCAACACGTAAAACAGCTCTGTGATTGGCTAATAATATGTGTCTACACCAAATGGCGATTTTTGTCCCCTGGGGCCTACCATAACCGTGGACTGGCTTGCTGATAAACAATTGGTCCATACCATAATGGTATTCAATATGTTATCAACTGTTGAATTGAGCATTCTAATATCGTCATATTTTCGTTTCCATGTCCTGATACCATTATTCAAGATAACTGAAAATATCCTGGCCGGTAAATGTCGGGCTCCTTAAATCTACAAGTAATGACTGTTTATTGAGGCAAGCCCAGATCTCCAGCAGGTGATGACCTGTAGATGAACTTCTCTCTGTCTTTATTTTATCGATTAATGCCGTCAAGACGAACTCCAATACATGTACATCGATTATTTCCAGAACCTCCACTCGGCTTGGAAAAATATATTCAACCCAGCATAGCCGAAATTCGACAACTGTAAAAAGTATGGAGATGGCTGAGTGGAAACAGCATGGCTTTTCTAACATGCTACTCTGTATATGCCATGCACGTGTACTGTCTTACTCGATACAATCTTTGATAAATTAATATTTTATCAACACTATAGGATCTTCACGTCTGGCATTAACTCGAGCGTCTACCAATCACGATAACTTCCGAGTGACTTGAAGGGGGCATAGAAGGTATGTAGACATATAATAATTAATTATTATTATTACCAATAAAAATCTCTTTGGTTAGCTCAGTCAAATTACACCCCCCGCTTGTCGAATATCTTGTGATAGCGCAGCACTCTAGGCAGTGTGGCGCCACAATATGAGGTTTACGGTATGTGGAGTGGTATAAACACTGGGAGAAATGAAGATGGTGATCCTCTTTCCGTCATACTGGATTCGTCTAAATGCGATGAAATAGCAGCGACATTTACAACTGGAGAGTGTTGACAGGATATTACTTTATTAAGATTGGCGTCAGGCGTTGAGTTGAAAGCCTGATTTGGAAATATGTGCCTGAAAATGAAATCGCAGGCATTTCGTGCTAAAAGTGAACTTTATGGGAGTAACTGGCCCATAATATCCCTTGATGAACTTGGCACAATAATCAAAGGAAATACCCGGATGTTAACACTATATTGGGGTGGCGTGGGGAGGTGATGGTTTCTTCCAGTGATTTTTTCTCTAGTGCTCCGAAACGACGATAAACTGAATGCTGATAATTTGTGACTTGGTAGGCCGTTATACTGGGGTCATTTCACCTTGTTACTCTCGAACAGAACATCATAGATAAATTCAAATGGTGGGCATGACGGTGTAACTGAAAAGATTCGTTCGTCGTTTTTCTGCGTACAACTAACAAAAACTATTTGTTTCCACATCAGCTAATTAATTTCTAATCTATCATTTCATATTTGCCTGGAAACATCAACCGAAAAGCGACAAACAATGTCTTTGTAGAGTATAACGACACTATGTCCACACCAAAGCCACCATCTTGGATTTGTGTTTACATATTCTGGTAGGCTCTGAGCTAGAATTATAGTGAGCGAAATTTCCCCTTCCTAGCCACGAAGATAAGTCGTGGTGAGGGAATCTAATAAGATATTAGCCAGCTGACACACTATCCACAGCCAGGAATGGCCACTGCCACATGAAATACTTGCAGGGTATATTGGTATATCACCAGCACGACGGCAGCGTTGAGAAGATGGGTCATGTGTTACAACCCAAGGGTACACACATGAACATGAAGATTTCATTCACAAGGAGACCACTTTGTCTACCAAAAAGGGACAGAAGCGATGAAGACATTGATACCCGAGTAGCATTGATACCTAAGCGATTAAAAGTGTGAACTGCAGTAACCCAAAAGATTCGCCACAAAAGATGGAACATGGAACATGGAACATTCCAGAATCTGTACTGAGTGAAGAAAGCTTTGCATAGGGACGTGGAACAGTTTGTTTATCATCTCCTACTATAACATCCTTAGGATACAGTACGTGCCAAGCTCATCTATCCTTTGGGCGAAAACAAAGAAGTCACATTCTGAAAGCTTTGTGATGTAGACAATCGAATTAAATCAAACAGACTGGCGTTAGGGCAGACGACGGAACATTCTTCTAGCGATTAATATCTGCTTATGAAGCATGTGATCTATAACAGATTTGCATCTTGAACTTATGCCTGTACCCATGTGTCTGTCATGAGCGGCACTTCCAATACAGGTAACAGAGGTGCTGAGAATGGATATAGTAACTCAATCCGGTCGATACTTCATGTAGGAAGCTATTGTCTAGGTCTTAGTGTCGCTGAAAAGGCACAAGTCTAGACACATTGTTGTCCCCATACTTGGCTATTGTATGCATTGTCTTGTGCTTCTTACATGAAGTATGAACCCTAAATCCGAATTCACACTATATGGAGTTTCCAGATTGTTGATAGCTTCTCTAATGTAACCTTGTGGTTAATACTAGTAAGGGGATCCGCTGATCTAGTATCACATTTGGGCACACATATACATGTACCAGTGGTATTGCACCGTCGCTGCGACCAGAAAAAAGAAGTTCAGCAGGTTATCGATAAAGATGTTAAGAAATCGGGAGTCGTGTGGTTCCCGTCCCATAGGAATGGTGATTCTTTGCTACTACACGGGTCCTGTAGAGTCTGAGGATTTCTGGCTGCACCTTCCCCTTTCCTTGAGAAGCCGAAGGTTTTGAATATATGACATCTTTGAAATAATCTGACCGAAAGAGGAACATCACCAAATTGGTATCTAGCTATGAATAATCTGATGCCCTCCTTGTTCTGCACTATTCACATATATGCTGAATCTATGTTCAAGGCACGGATATGCAAGCTTCCTCGGTAGATCACATAGATAAAACGCACCGAACCATGATGTGGATAAGAGTGGTATATTATACAAACATCATATTAAAGGGGAACCCAAATGGAAAGTTGAAACTTCTGGTGTAGAGATTTTTTTCTGAAAATTTTAATATTTATTTAATGAAATATTCCTTCTGGCTGCTGAGATATTGAACTTCAAAGATTTTTGGGTAGAGTACACATTTGGTATGGACATTTAATGATGTCACGCAGTGAGCTAGAGATAATTAGATAGACAAATAATGATATGTTTTCTTTTCTAAATTACTGAGAAGTCCATCTTTTGCATACCATTAACATTGTGTTTCCAGATTATTGGGTGTCATTTTGCGACTTGGTTGCCAATAGTTTTAGAAATGTGGTTACCATAGCAACCGGTAACGAGGCGTTTTATTCCAGGAATTTAGGTAGTTGAAGTTTTTTCTTCGCGAATGTGAATCGCAATGAACGTTGTTACTGCATATTCAGTCATTAAGATATAACCTGCGCAGTTGTCAAAATAAAGCTCTTAGTAACCTGTTGCTATGGTAACCTTATTCGAAAAAATTAATTATTTCGGCATTCAACGCGGTACATCACCTCTTACTCGCTGTGACAGTGAAGCTTATTAACAATAGGCTTTTTTTCCTGAACGCCAACACGGTTTGCAAGACAGGTGTACTTATAAGGCCTATTGTTATCTCATCAAAAGAGCTGGATGAACTACTAATTTCGCCGAACTTTATTAATAGGACTTCATTTACATAAAACTAATAAAATTCACATATTTCAGTCCAGCGCCCATTCTACATGTATAGCAGTTCAATATTAAACAATTAAATTGGTATATCTTTTTTATAAATTTGAAAATCCTGCATTTTTGTTTACTTATACTCTCATGATCCGTGTCACATGTGTCATTATATTCTAAAACATTTCTTGTTACAGCTGTAATTAAACAAATAATATTTTCATAATTTTTTTTAAATGTGCCAATTTTAACTACGCATTCCATGGAGAAAGTTTAAGAAATGTAATGAATAGTCAGCACTGTAGATATCGTTCTATCTCTAGGTGCCATTGAAACAGTAAACTACAACCTTAGTAATATTGTCTTAAATAGTTAAGAGAAGTAACCAATCCCGAATTTTAAGGTATGCCGCGGAAAATCTACTTACTGAACTGTCCTTTGTGATCACATTCGCAACTTCTCGGGGATCTCCGGTGGGAAATAGTCCATCGGGGGCCATGAACTCCATATTGGACTATCACCAGGTCATGTGATTGCAGAATAGATCATGTGACTACTCTCTGTCCCAGCAAATATATCCCAGATGGTTTGCCTGATTACCACAAAAAAAGACGATTTGAAGTCTGAAACGGGTCGGATTACGAGATGGAACTCTCGACAGGGATGGCAAGTACTGTTGCACTCTCTAGTGTCACTGGTGACAACCCGCGCATTCGAATGGGGTAGAGAGGAGGTAATCCGATGTTTTGTGGTGGAATCAATCCAGTCAGATTGTCGGCCTGTGGGTTCATGTAACTTGTTGTCAATACGCCGAGATGGCATGCTATGTCCTATTTCGATCGACTTCGCCATGACACATAACTCCCAATAAGGAGGTCAAAAGTTTCTGAATGTTTATTTTTCTTTGACAAGTGCAGAAGATCACACACTTCTATGGACGTGCTCAATTCTAATGCACTCTTGGCCATTACTTGTCCAACGTAACTGAGACAGTGACGTGATCCTATCGAAAAGACTTTGCGAGAAATTTTTTGGGTCTTAAATTGTTCCTTCTCTCGAAAAAATTCTTTCCAAGATGAAAAATCTTTCGCTTGTTTTCCAAGCGAAACAAAATACGTGTATGCTCTCTGAAAGGACAAAATTGAAAAAAAAGACAGAAAAAGATTATTCTCAGTCGCAGACATTTTGAGTTCCCATTTCGCTTGTCAGCATGCTGGCCTCATAATCTGCTTAATATAATTTTCAGTTGATAATTGTTCTTAGTTCCGGAGTTATGTTGAATACGCTGTACCCATGAGAAAAGGGCATTTTACCCCAGATAGATTAGATAGGCCATCTTCGAGTGATGACAAAGACGCAACGACTATATTGCTACAACCAGTGCAAAACGTCAACCGTACACTAGGTAGGGGCGAATGCCGGCGTACCAACAAGAAATCTCATGAATCCACAGACCAGTATTCGGACTGTATTGAAACCATGAGATTCCGAGTATCAAGACTGAGTCCTGTGATTGTCTTATCTCACCCACACCTTTAATGTGATTGTTCATGTAGATACTTTGACTGGAATGACCATAGCACCGATTAAAGTGGAATTACATACAGTTATCGAAGTAATATCTCGGTCAACTCATCTGAAAATAGAAGAATTATTTATCTATGAATATCTTGAATCGTCACTAATCCGACAACAACGAACGAACCGATGTAAGATGTAGACTGTCAATACTCCTAGAACATTACCCGTGCAGTGTGATTAGGTGACACGCCACCTACAACTTTGTCATTCCCATTTCTAAGATAACGAATGCAAGGATGCACTCACACACGGTTCCTTTAATTATGACACGCCCCACACAAAGTTCGTACTCCTTTCATACTACTACCCAGTGGAACGAAAGCAATGCTTATGTAGTATAGATTTCCGTCTATTCTCTTGGAGAACTTTTGGATGGAAACTGATCCCACTCAAATTTGAGTTCATAATTCACTCAAGTTTGAGTGAAAATCAGTCAAGTTTGAATTCAATTTACTCAAGTTGATTAGAATTCACTTAAACTCAAGTGAAAATCAATTCAAATTTGAGTGGGATCAATTATTCAAAAAAAAAAGGTAAATAAATAGTTTAGAGAGTAGTGTTCCGTCGAATACTACTTTATTTTAGTACGGTGTATCACGTTGAGCACACCGGTTCTCGTCAGATCACCGAAATTAGGCAACGTTGAGCTCGGTCAATACTGGGATGGGTGAACGGGTGCTATACTGGCTTGGCTGATCAGTGTCCAGGATAATAGGAAATGTGGACACTCTCGTGTTCTGACACATGTAGGCACCGTCGTGATATGACTGAAAAAATGTTGAAAACGAAATTAAATCCTACTCACACTACTTTATTTTGTCGCCTCGAACGAAACTATGGTGATTAATTGGAGAATGGATCTTATAATTAATCCACACATAAGATCCATGATAACACGCAATCGTCCAAGTTCTAGTTGAATTGTCATTTCAGCATACCAAATCTACTTGTGACATGTACCAACAATGAACATTCGGTCATTAATAATATTCTGGTGAATAATATAAGTTTTTGACTGAGATAAGAGGAAGTATTTTGAATTAAAAAAAGACGAAACCTTCAACATCACTTTTGCTCTAACCCACATGCCATCATTTTGAATCACCCCATGATCCTCTGATCGGGAGTTATGAAATAGGCTTAAAATGATCTAGGTAGCCTACAAAATCGCAAAGTTTTAGCTATTGTCAGTTCAGGAGCACCATGACAACAAGCCCCCGGTTCTGTACTCCCAATCTTTGCTCAACAATTATATTCCGGATATATATGTATAATATTAGAACAATATTTGTAATAGGAAAGTAAATATTCTGAGTACCTGACCTAATTAACCTCGCACATATGCTTGCATTCTACACTTGCATGTTCATATTGGCTTACGCGCTATACGCTAGTATTATATACACTGCTT
Source organism: Hanleya hanleyi (assembly GCA_036873755.1). Classification (NCBI taxonomy): domain Eukaryota; kingdom Metazoa; phylum Mollusca; class Polyplacophora; order Lepidopleurida; family Hanleyidae; genus Hanleya; species Hanleya hanleyi. Next base: position 7,248 of record JAVTVY010034679.1, on the reverse strand, counting down.
GTGAGTGTTCTCAAGTGCCCGGATGTGGGGCATATACAGCATCTGATTGGATGGTAATGAGATGGAATTACCAATAATCGCGCGTAATTTGAGGCCATTAATTCCACGGATGTTAATTGGTTGAGATGGTTTATTGCAAAAGCAAATACTAATTCCAGTTATAGTGTAGACGTGAGTCTCGATGGACTGGAGGAATATAGCGGTGGAGTTTGGAGGATGATAGTATGTAAATAGTAGAACATTAATCGTACGAGATGGATGGTTTATTTCCCCGGGGTTCTTCGGTGTGTCAGGACCAAAATAAACGATACACTCCACAAACCCTGGTGCCAAAACTGTTTCCATCTCTCCTCACTGGGGACGTTCGGGACCAAAATTCAAAATGGCGTCCAATATGGAAACGCGTTCCGTGCTAATGCATATAAATTTCCCAAAGGAGGCGTGATAATTGTCTACAATGCTTACTGTAATAATTTGTGTTCCTATATTTCATATTTCCAACCTGTACGTCGGGAATTAATATCCAGAAGTGAATATATGACGATTCTTTTCTCCGTAATGATAATAATGTCCCAGTTGATTCCGCGAGAGCTTTGAGAATGTGTTTTTCCATGTCCCCGCTCTATAATGTGTAATACCAGCTGTTCATATTACCATATATTTCATCTCAACTCCAGATTATGACTATGAATATCTGACAATGCAGCTGCCACGACACATCACCCAGGGTGTACTCCCTCCCCGCTGTACTGCTGTTCGTATAGTATATTGGGGATGAAATAGTCGGCCATACTATATAGCTCAGGTATACTGTTGATCTACAAGATAGGAACAAGTTTCATAGGCTTGTAATTAAAATACTGACAGATTTGTAACTAATGTGAACAGTATGAAAGTCGGATGCAGACATCTCGCATTTTCTGGTATTGGTCGCCACCGATGAATAGCGAGGAGCAATAAACGTAGATTTCAGGCCATCATTTATTGGCCCTGGTCATAACTAATAAATTGAGATAACCATCGCCATGTGTAGATTCAGCCCGGTAAGGAAGACATGATGTTGGCCAACATCAATAAACGGTGATGGTTATCATCATATAATGGTGATGATGGAATATGGGGATGGTTCTAGCTGATCACCATTTACTGGTGAGGCTGTCACCATGGTTTTGACTGTGTCATCTATGAAAAATGCGAGATGGTCGCATCCGGCTTCCATAGGTCATAGGCTTCCATATATCTCAGAAGGTGCGCAGTGCGTTTTGAGGGGCGCTATCGCTCTCGTTCCCTATCGTGCGCCTAAAACGAATCCCCAGTGCGCGATTTATAGCGCGCCTTCATTCCGATCGTTTAATTTCCTTTCCTATTGAAAAATGCAACAAATATCTATCAATTACACGCTGAGAAGGATATCCTTCCCACTTTGAATCTGACCAGGGCGCGGCCATGTTTTGCAGAATGGCATCATGGGAGGAATACCGGAAGTTGGAAAGTCGAAATTCCGCGAGATCCGACGTTACTACGACGTTCCGGTATGGCAGCTAGAGGAAACTGTATACGATCGAACTGCCTTCTCCGTCCCATACGACTTTCTCACAAATAACTGACAGTGAGGCATTTCGATATCCAAATATTATTAGACATACAAATCACTCCCCTCGGTAAGTCTGAGAGAGCTATTTGCCGCTCTGTCACTCCCCTTTTCAAACGTTCTGCATAATATTAACTAGAAGCATTGTTTTGTCTACGATATGGTGTTGTTGCACTGACAGATTCCTTCAAATTAGTTGCATATTGAGACTTCTGTTTGGATAGATTCATTTGATGGGTTCTCCCTGATCAGAGGCGTCTACTACTGACATGCTATCTCAGCTCCTAGATCGAATCCTGTGAGATATTTACCCGATTATTTAGACCCTAATTACAGTGAAACTGCTGTCTCCTTAAGGGGGAGACTGGACTGCCGGACTACGCCCACATAAAACATCTGCCGTGTGCAGCATCCGGGAAACCAAATCAAATAATTATGGTTGATCATCACGCGAGATAGTGGACATCGTTTAACTGCGTCGACATCAACTCTTCTTCGCATAACCCACGCTTTCTGACACCTAACAGTCCCACCTCTTCACCCCATTAATTTTGTGATGCATTGAGCTAAAATACCAATCAGAGATGCATTTAATTACATCAATCTACAATGTATGTAATTATAATATCAATCTAGGATGTATTTAGATATATCAATTTGTGATATTTTTTGTTTGTAACATCAATCTTTGATGTATATAGTTATAATATCAATCTTTGATGCATTTGGTTATATTAGTCTATGATGCATTTAGTTCTAGTATCGATCTATGTGTGATACATTTAATTCTAGTATCAATTTATGATACATCTAGTTATAATGTCAGTCTGTCATACATTTAGTTATATTATCAATCTATTATACATCTAGTTACAATATTAACATGTGATGCATTCGTTACAATATCAATCTGTGATACGTTAATTTCATTGTCGTCGAGGTGACATTGATGCCCTAACGGTAACTCTCCGTTGTGACACCGTAGCACGTCTCTGGTCGTGCGAGAATGCCTGTAGTTGTCATATAGAGATGTTGGTGTAAGTCATTCGTGAATTTGATCTATAATCAACCTTCCCAGGCCCATCAACGTTTTGATTTTACTGTTGGGGATTTTTTATTTCTCAAAATGTAGACGAGCAAGCAATTAATTATCGATGTTCCATCTTGATTGGTTCAAGTGAGCAAACTGACAAATAAATTTAAAAAAACTCATTTCCCCTTCATCCGGACACTTGCATGATAACTTCTACTCTAATTCTGCTGATTCGATTGTCAATGTTTATTCACTACCTCTGGGTGAACTATTTACTCAGTGTCTGACGGGAATGTACGAGCACAGAATCTCCAGTAGCTTACCTTATCTCATGTTAAACAGTCACAGCTTGTTTACTGCCATAATGACTTGCTGTATCGGTTGTGTTATTCTATATTAAGTTGGCACAAAATTGTTTTGCTGTCGTGGATTGCTTTCGTCGATATCTCCATAAACTTGTCATGCTGGTTATTTCGGCAGCGGGCGTTAGGACAACAAATTATTCCGCGTCCCGGATGTCCTGATCTCACTCCAGAAAATGGAAATTTCTTCTATGTAGAAAAAAAGCAAAGGATACAGATAAGAGAGAAATCAGTACGGACCAAACTTGCATCTTGAAAGAAGTGGAATGTTCTCGTACAGATTAAATTATTTTGTATGTTTTCCAACATTCGTTAAATGGAAGCTTTCAAATACGCAAAAAGAGGGGATAATAAAATGTATACCCAAAGGAGATAAACCACGTCACTTCATGAACAGTTGGAGAAACAGTGATCAAACTGGTTTTATTTCGTGAAGATATTTCGGTGAAAATACAAGATTAGTATATGATATTCAACAACATACAGAGGAACCTCGGATCCCGGGACATTTCTTACTCAAAGATATTGAGATTTTGAGTATCTCATGGCATGTTTTACATAAAGTATTAAATTTCTTCAAATTTGGTCCATCGATTTTACGTGCCGAAATTTTGGCAATTAAATAAGTAATAAAGGGATAAATAATGGTGAAATAAAAATATGACAATTTGTTGATACTGATACTATGCTCATGTAGGATAAGTCAGAAAAGCCTTACGACATGCACTTAATGAAATATAGATAAACTTTTCCGCTTTTTTAAGTTCTTCGGGTAGAAAAGATGAAACATACAGTCAAATGTAAATGCCTAATAATTGGAATGGGGTAAGAAATGTTTTTGTTACCAGGAATTGATTTTGATATTGACTTAGCAACGATATGCAAAGTTAGCTTCGATCAAAATATATATATATATATATTCAAGCTTTGACAAAACAATGGAGTAGGTGGCGCCTTATAAACCGATTTATTAGAATAACTATAGTGAAGACTTTAATTATACCTCAGCTTAATCATTTGTTCATTGCTCTATCAAATCTGCTCAAAGTTTGATTAAGAAACTAAACACTATTTTTGTGTGTCTATTTGGACAAGTATTATGTTGAGGGAAGATTGAAGATGGTTAATATTATAGCTTTTAAAGTTGCCTTAAGTCAATATGGATTAGAAGAATTGTGACTCGAAACTCGAAACTCTGATAAATTGCAAGATATATTTTAGAAAGCTGTAGTCTAATGATGAATTAATGTTATAAATTCTTACAAACAGAAGGTAGACACGTGGGACGACTCATCAAGCCCCTGTGGTATAAAACAATTATAAAGATTGGTAGAAAACCATTCATTAACATTACTTCATATCAGAAAGGAGTAAGACAAAGCAATGTTCGGCAATACGAATATATTATTTCAACTATTTAAAGCTTCATAATTTGCATATAGTACTGAGGCAGTCTCACATTGTTGTTTGGTGAATCGAGCTAGCCGCCATTTTGGGAACCGTACTCCTCAGATCACGAAAGCAAACCTTTCTAGTTTTCATTATTGTATGGAATCTTCCCGGTGTCTGCTTATTCTTTGCTGTAGATCTGGATACTTAGAGACTTACGGGTTACGTATTCAAAATGATCTTAATAACCTACACTAAAAAAAAATCCTTAAAATTTAAGGAATATTCCCCGACTAATACACCAGCAGAATATTCCTTAAAATTCAATAGGGAATATTCCGTAGCATGTTTTGAATTTTTTTTAACCCTACCTGGCCAGTTGTCGTAGAAAGAGATATTGTGGTAATTCAGCGTAGAAAAACATGTGTTATTGTTCCATTCTATCGTTCTCATGGTTCTGTCGCTGTATTGAAAGAGTCGGCTTCCAATCTGTCGTTTTGCCAATATAGAGATACACCTTCTTTCCATTCAGTCGTCTTGTCAATGTAAATAATTCGTTCTGTCGTTCTATCGCCCTTAACAAAAACAACTGCTTTCTGTCACTGGAGAAAATATACTGCTTCCATCCTGTCGTTGTAGAATCAGAAAGCGTTTACATTCTGTTTTGTTGCTGTAGAAAACGGTACTACTTCAATTCTCTCGTTTTGTCCATGTAGAATCAGATAAGTTTCCACTCTGTCGCTGTAGGAATGGAGACCGTTTTGTCCCTGTAGATTCAGATAAGTTTCCACTCTGTCGCTGTAGAAATGGAGACCGTTTTGTCCCTGTAGAATCAGATAAGTTTCCACTCTGTCGCTGTAGAAATGGAGACCGTTTTGTCCCTATCGAATCAGATAAGTTTCCACTCTGTCGTTGTAGAAATGAAGACCGTTTTGTCCCTGTAGAATCACATCAGTTTCCACTCTGTCGCTGTAGAAATGGAGACCGTTTTGTCCCAGTAGAATCTATACTGGCTTAGCTGATCAGTGTCCAGGATAATAGGAACTGTGGACACTCTCGTGTTCTGGCGCATGTAGGCACCGTCGTGATATGACTGAAAAAAATGTTGAAAACGACGTTAAATCCTACTCACTCACTCGCACTACTTTATTTTGTCACCTCGAGCGAAACTATGGTGATTAATTGGAGAATGGATATTATAATTTATCAACACATAAGATCCATGATAACACGCATTCGTCCAAGTTCTGGTTGTTCATCAGCATACAATGTACTTATTACATGTACCAATAATGAACATTCGGTCATTAATAATATCCTGGTCAATAATATAAGTGTTTGACTGAGATAAGAGAAAGCATTTTGAAGAATAAAAAGACGACTACCCCACATGCCACCATTTTGAATTACCCCATGATCCTCTGCTCGGGAGTTATGAAATAGGCTTAAAATGATCTCAGTATGATAAGGTAGGTAGCCTACAAAATCACAAAGTTACAGTCATTGTCAGTTCAGGAGCACGATGACAACAAGCCCCCGATTCAGTACTCTCAATCGTTGTTCAGTAATTATATTCCGGATATAAATGTATAATATCAGAACAATATTTGTAATAGGAAAGTAAATTTTCTGAGTACCTGACCTAATTAACCTCGCACATATGCTTACATTCCACTCTGCATGTTCATATCGGCTTACGCGCTATACGCTAGTATTATATACACTGCTTGTGAGTGTTCTCAAGTGCCCGGATGTGCGGCATATACAGCATCTGATTGGATGGTAATGAGATGGAATTACCAATAATCGCGCGTAATTTGAGGTCTTTAATTCCACGGATGTTAATTGGGTGAGATGGTTTATCGCAAATGCAAATACTAATCCCGTGTAGACGTGAGTCTCGATGGACTGGGAGAATGTAGCGGTGGGGTTTGGAGAATGATAGTATGTAAATAGTGGAACATTATTCGTACGAGATGGATGATCTATTTCCCCGGGGTTCTTCAGTGTGTCAGGGCCAAAATGAACGATACACTCCACAAACCCTGGTGCCAAAACTGTTTCCATTTCTTTTCACTAGGGAGGGACGGGCCCAACATTCAAAATGGCGTCCAATATGGGCACCCGTTCCGTGCTAATGCATATAAATTTCCCAAAGGAGGCGTGATAATTGTCTACAATGCTTATTGTAATAATTTGTATTTCTATATTTCATATTTCCACCCTGTACGTCAGGAATTAATATCCAGAAGAGAATAATATGACAAATTTCTTCTTCGTAATGATGATAATTTCCCAGTTGAGACCGCGTGAGCTTTGAGAACGTGTTTGTCCATGTCCCCGCTCTATAATGTGTAATACCAGCTGTTAATATTACCATATATCTCATCTCAACTCCAGATTATGACTAAGAATTCTGACAATGCAGCTGCCACGACACATCGCCCATGGTGTACTCCCTCCCAGCTGTTCTGCTGCTCGTATAGTATATTGGGGATAATATTGGCCATACTATATAGCTCAGGTATACTGTTGATCTACAGTAACGCTAAGATAGGAACAAGTTTCCTAGGGTTGTAATTAAAATACTGACAGATTTGTAACTAATGTGAACAGTATAAAAGCCGAATGCAGACATCTCGCATTTTCTGGTATTGGTCGCCACCGATGAATAGCGAGGAGCAATAAACGTAGATTTCAGGCCACCATTTATTGGCCCTGGTCATAACTAATAAATTGAGATAACCATCGCCATGTGTAGATTCCGCCCAGTAAGGAAGACATGATGTTGGCCAACATCAATAAACGGTGATGGTTATCATCATATAATGGTGATGATGGAATATGGGGACGGTTCTAACTGATCACCATTT
>JAVTVY010034678.1:0-13647 GCA_036873755.1 Hanleya hanleyi | reverse complement strand
AAGAATGATGTATCTCAGTCACGCTTTGATTTTGACTGTTCATATGAGTACCACGAGGTTCTTGAAGTACATGGGTTCATACGGCCCCTAGCCCCAAGTTAAGCGGAATTAGACACAAGTTACGAAACGTAACGCCATAGATCTTGCACGCTACGCTCGTATTTTGCTATCAGCATGCGATATGTATCGCCAAATTTGAAAACTTTGAGTGGAGGCGCTTGGTGGTGTAGCCCTGTTTTATAAGTTTCTGCAACAATGTTTTGTGACGTTGATTAAAATCGTCACATTTAACACAGGATCTAGCAAATGCTACTAGGCGTGATATGTATACGCCATATGCAGTTCGACGAGAGAGAAGGCCCGCTTCATTTTTATAGAGATATAGGTCTAAATATGATGTAGGGCTATCTGTAGTTTCCTTTAAATCCAGTGAAGATGGATATATATCCTTCACTGCATCATTTAGCCCTACAGGCACATCATATTTAGATCTATATTTCTATAAAAATGGAGCGGGCATTCTCTCTCGTCGACTTTATGACAAATGAGAGTATTACAATTTCGACATCGTAAATTATCCCTTTCTGGACAGTAACATTCCACTGGGACCTGCATATGGCGAATACATATCTCGCAAAGTAACATTTGCTAGATCCTCTGTTAAATGTGACGATTTTAATCAACGTCACAAAACATCGTTGGCGAAACTTATAAAACACATCTTCACCCCGTCAAAGTTTCTATTTGTGAGCCAAAGGCGAACCCTTGACCAACTTCCATAGCTAATCGCGTTCCGCCAACATTCCAGTTACGTGACCTAAAAAAACCGCGCTGATGGTAAAATAGGTTTTGGGTTTTACTTTCGCTGCTAAACTATTCGCTAATACCGAATGTAAAATATTTAATCCGAGCACGCATAACGATACAATATTAATGGATAGACCAGTGAAATTTTATAGAAATCCCTGCGTTTCAACCCAATTCAAGTCCTTCAGTGGGAAGGTGAGGTCGGATACATTGACATCGCGGACCGCCTTTGGAGTTTCAGTGTTTCCTACATTTGCCTGGCTAGTTGGATGTTTGATGGTAGATGAATGGGTTTATTTTCTCTTCAAATAGTTTTTGTTCTAAACTATGTTTCCTCTATATTTATTAATGTTCATGGTTGTTGGAAAGGTGCATGTTCATCTGCCACTGGGTATCGCACAAGCTATGGTGTTTTCGAATCTGTTGTCACGGTCCCCATGGTCGCGGTACTTAAGTGATCTGACTGGTCAATATGTACAGGACGTTGCTTTTGCTGATTGGCTGACATCTACCGCCCATTGCCCAAGCGTACCAGGGGCTATATCTAGGATAGGGATACCCCTGGGTTTAGCGAGGATGATAAAACAAGGCTATACCACGAAGCGCCTCCGCTCAATGTTTCTCAAATTTGGCGATACATATCGCATGCTGATAGCAAAATACGAGCGTAGCGTGCAAGATCTATGATGTTACGTTTCCTAACTTGTGTCTAATTCCGCTTAACCTGGGGCTAGGGGCCGTAAGATCCCCATGGGGCTCATATGAACAGTCACAATCAAAACGTGACTGAGATACATCATTCTCTAGACTTTGCAACGATTATTATGGATTAAGAATACTGATCAGTGATACGGATTTGATATTTTTAGAACATCATGATATCTTGCCGGCATCATTGAAAACTGTTGGACGCTTCTCTCTTGAAGGAAAGTAGCCTATGCTTATGTATACTATGATTGTCTTTGTTGTACATTGTTGTATTGATTGGGCATGTTTGCTACAATACTTTGACATATGCGGTTAATTACATTGATCTAAATTGCTCTTCACATAATGTCACATTATATGCAGTTAATTTCAATGGTTGAAAGTGGTCAAATTTATAGTGGGGGCCACGTTTATAGGTGTTCTTCACCTGTGTGGTCTTCTTGACGTTTGTCAAATTGAAATAAATAAATAAATAGTCGACTATGTCAATTAATAATCGCTATTGTTTTTTCAATCCATATATCAAGAAATGATTTCATTCTGTCACAATAGAATCTTCCTATTGCATCAGGAGTAGAGGTTGATCATCCATTGACATATTTGATATTTGTTCATTGTGGTTTAAATCAGGGGAGTTGGGAGGCTGGGGCTGACTTAAAAACTCGCTTTTTCGGAGATACTTTTCTCCAGAACACTTCTTTCATGCACGGAAATAGGATCATGTGATATTCTTTGTACCCATTAATGCGTTTGTGATGACACAAAGTGGTAAGTTCCGAGCAATGCGTTTTTTCCGTCATGGCGAAAAATGAATGACCGCTTTTGTTGAACCGACCTCAAATCTAATAATACATAAATAGCCCCCCCCCCCTCCCCCTCCTTTGAATTTTTCTCCAGTGCTCCGAAACGAAGAAAATATACAGCTGAAGATTTGAGACTTTGTAGCTTGTCATATTGGGGTCATTTTAAGCCTATTTACATATCCCCCTCCCCGCAACCGAGTCGGAAAAATGTCTTTGGGGAAATAACATCATCAGTTTGGACTTTTTTTAGTTTCTTGTAGAGCTTTATCCAAGGGGTACAGTGTGATTTTCAGCTCCCGGCTTTCAGTAATAACGAAAATATTTAGTGGAGATGGGCAGGCTTCGATACACCCCAAATCGCTCAATCCAAGTATTAGGCCACAGACGAGTGCATAACGCACCACTCTTCCAAGAAATGAATATTTTAATTGCACTCCATCGTACAGACACTAATATTCTTACCATCATCACATTACTCCCTACCTTACATGTATATCCATTATCGGGGTACCGTGCTCTTTGAAATAATCAGCAACACACTGTTAAAAATATATGCTCCCTCCGACCGACCAAGAACAGATTGGTCGGAAATTCTTGGTCGAAAAAAATCGACCAAGAAATATATAGTCATGACCGACCAGCTTCTGTTCGAACTCCGACCAATCAATATATAGTCGCTCCGATCAGGTAAATTATGGTCGGAAAATAATACTTGGTCGGTCACGTCTATATCATATATCACCCTATATCACCCTATATCACCCTATATATTGTCATGGAGTCCCTGGACAATTGTAGGACAATTTGAGTAACTTTACCTATATTTGAGTGCCAAATGCTTTTTCGATAATTTTTGAATGCATGTCACGATATCCATTTATATATTTACTCGTGTGTCACTTGTAAAATAAAATCCTTATCACGCTGATCGATTTAACAATATTATTATGGGACAAAACAAGCTTTTCGTGCTTTTATTCTCGCCTTGATACAGTTCTATATTTTGATTCTGTTGAATAACGTTTTCATGTAGATAAGAGACTCTGATCTAATCTGACAGTGCCAGGGATTAGAAATCACAAAGAAGTCCAGTCAGAAATCCGATGTTTGAAACTTTGTATCTACAAAGCAGTTCCTCCTGTTTGTTAAAGATTTATGGCGATATCGATGCTTCACGCTGAATAGATTTTCCAGTGCCTGTAGAGTTCAGTTTAATATATGCATTATATTAAGATCACTTTAATACAGCTCTTTAACGTGAAGGCAGAGTGAAGTATGTTCACTATCACTCGGAATGAGTTGTTTCCCCTCGATACAATAATCTCTATACGGCAACGTTTTGATTGTCTTGAACCCCGCTTCTCGAATACGCGTCGAGTGTATGCACCACTGCTTTCAACAACAGCAATACGACAACCTTGCGCTTTGGCTGCCTCCAGACTCTTTTGAACCATTAGTAAAGCAATACCTTTCTGACAATACTCGCTCCTGACCGCTAGCCCACGAACAAATGCGAGATTTCAACACCGTATTTTTGAAAGAAATTGACACCATCGTGCAATTTGCCAACCATTTCAAACATGAGACGCAATTTCTTGCAGTCCTCATCCTCTGGCGGGAAACTCCAGTTTTGTGGATTTTCAGGGGTCGCCATGACAGTAGACCTGAAACCGATGATTTCATTGGTTGACCTGTCGATGGCTAAGATCGAAAGTCCGGATCTGCATGCCTGCGGTACCACAATATCCACAAAGCCACGGCATTCACGAGGCGAATCTATCTTCAGACCTAGGGTTAGAACTTCTCTCTTGAAAAACACATTAAAATACATATTCCTGAGGGCGTCTTCATCGTCAGTGTTTGCAATTCTGTATTCAATTCCATGTGTCTTCATTCTGTCTGTCATCTTGGCTCTTGTCAGATTCTAGAAGTAACAAATGGAATATGATTTTCAAATCAACATGCAATAGGCTGTGGTGGTTCTACATTTCCGTTATCCATCGATCCGTGATCTAACGTGATTTATCATTTCGCTTTGACAGGAAAATTTATGTACCGCTATATACAACTCTGCTCGCATCTAGTAAATATATGCATCATAAATATGCCTTGGTGAATTCCCATAAATGCATCACAACTGGGAAGAACAAACTTGTATTTCAATTTTATTCTACTTGATGTGAAATATTCAATTCACGTATTAGGCCACAACTGAGCGCATAACGCACCGCTCTTCCAAGAAATGAATCTTCTAATTGCACTCCATCGTAAAGACACTAATATTCTTACCATCATTACTTTACTCCCTACCTTACATGTATATCCATTATCGGGGTACCGTACTCTTTGAAATAATCAGCAACACACTGTTAAAAATATATGCTCCCTCCGACCATGTAATCTGTAGTCGAAGGGTATCCGACCAAGAACAGGTTGGTCGGAAATTCTTGGTCGAAAAAAATCGACCAAGAAATATATAGTCGTGACCGAACAGATAACTCCGACCAATCAATATATAGTCGCTCCGATCAGGTAAATTATGGTCGGAAAATAATACTTGGTCGGTCACGTCTATATCATACATTATTATATGGTCGCAGGCGACCAAATATTTCTTGTTCATTTCGACCATTTTGTTCTAACAGTGCACGCCAGTATCAGACTCGTCATGCTAATATGAATCCATATCTAAATTTATATCTGGAACATCCACGTATTTGGAAAACTTTGCCTACTAATTTTAAAGCTATCATTTCCAAATCACTATTTCAAAGAGAAATCACAATACCTCATCCGCCAGACAAATTTGTGATGACGGTATTCTTGGAGGATTCTGTGCACTATTCTTATAGTATTATCGAGAATACAAAATCACCCTATATATTGTCATGGAGTCCCTGGACAATTGTAGGACAATTTGAGTAACTTTACCTATATTTGAGTGCCAAATGCTTTTTCGATAATTTTTGAATGCATGTCACGATATCCATTTATATATTTACTCGTGTGTCACTTGTAAAATAAAATCCTTATCACGCTGATCGATTTAACAATATTATTATGGGACAAAACAACCTTTTCGTGCTTTTATTCTCGCCTTGATACAGTTCTATATTTTGATTCTGTTGAATAACGTTTTCATGTAGATAAGAGACTCTGATCTAATCTGACAGTGCCAGGGATTAGAAATCACAAAGAAGTCCAGTCAGAAATCCGATGTTTGGAACTTTGTATCTACAAAGCAGTTCCTCCTGTTTGTTAAAGATTTATGGCGATATCAATGCTTCACACTGAATAGCTTTCCCAGTTCCTGTAGAGCTCAGTTTAATATATGCATTATATCAAGGTCACCTTAATACAGCTCTTTAACGTGAAGGCAGAGTGAAGTATGTTCACCATCACTCGGAATGAGTTGTTTCCCCTCGATACAATAATCTCTATACGGCAACGTCTTGATTGTCTTGAACCCCGCTTTCTCGAATACGCGCCGAGAGTATGCACCACTGCTTTCAACAACTGCAACACGACAACCTTGTGCTTTAGCTGCCTCCAGACTCTTTTGGACCATTATTAAGGCAATACCTTTCTGACAATACTCGCTCCTGACCGCAAGCCCGCGAAAAAATGCGAGCTTTTCAACTTCGTATTCTTGAAAGAAATTGACACCATCGTGCAATCTGCCAACCATTTCGAACATGAGACGCAATTTCCTGCAGTCCTCATCCTCTGGCGGGAAACTCCAGTTTTGTGGATTTTCAGGGGTCGCGATAACAGTCGATCTGAAACCGATGATTTGATTGGTTGACCTGTCGATGGCTAAGATCGAAATTCCGGATTTGCATGCCTGCGGTACCACAATATCCACAAAGCCGCGGCATTCATGAGGCGACTCTATCTTCAGACCTAGGGTAAGAACTTCCCTCTTGAAATACACATTAAAATACATATCCCTTAGAGCGTCTTCATCGTCAGTGTTTGCAATTCTGTATTCAATTCCATTTGTCTCCATTATGTCTGTCATCTCGGCTCTTGTCAAATTCTAGGAGTAACAAATGAAATATGATTTTTAAGTCAACATGTAATAGGCTGTGGGTGTTCTACATTTCCGTTATCCATCGATCCGTGATCTATCGTGATCTAGCATTTTACTTTGACGTGAAGATATATTTACCGTTACATACAAATCTGCTCGGATCTAGTAAATATATGCATCATACATATGCCTTTGGGAATTCCCACAAATGCATCACGACTGGGAAGAACAAACTTGTATTTCAATTTCCTATTTTATTCGATGTGAAATATTCATTCTAAATTCTGTAACACTACGCAGCAATCTACGAAGTGTATTGTTTTGAAAAACTAGTAAAAATGTGTCTATGAAATCAACACCAAAACTCTCGCGATGAAAATGACGATCACATATAATTCTTCTGGCATTTTCAATTCTTCAGTCGACTTAGAAATTGAAGGAAACCGTTTGAAGTGCATCGGTAGTCTGATGACACAATTCATATTATGTTCAATGTGCGCTAATTTTTCAAAAGTTTGATTTTAACTTCTCTGATAGTTTCACCTACTGCAAATATCCCCATGCACCCAATGTAGTTATGGAGCCAATATAATACCTCTTATATTTCAGAGTACATAAAGTATCGGAGTAAGTAGACATATTCGATGAGCTTGTGGTTATTCCTTCGCCAGCCCCTGGTAAAAGTAATATTTACATGCGAATATTATATCACTTGGGGCTTTGTCTGTTGGGAGTAGGACGAGTTTACTCTGGAGATTTGCTAGAACTTCTTGCGAATTGAGATTTCCCAGTACTTGTCCTGTTGGGGGAAGGGTACTTCTGTCAATTTGGCGAATTGTTTCAGCGGTCTTGCTCTTGATAAGGTACAATCAATCAGCGAGTACTGTATGTTCAACTTCATCTCGCTTTGACCACTCAATAAGGTACTGTTTCCAGTGCAGTCAGGACAATCTTCTAGACGGCATTCAGGTTTATCCTTCTCGGCTCTCTATGTTTTTATCGTTTCGTCATGAGTGTTTCGGATCTCCATTAGCCACTATATCAAGGTTCCAGTCACATTATGTTTGCATGCTGTTTAGATATTGTTCGACGATCCACAATCAGAACTACGTGTATTAACCCTACCAGGCCGGCGGGGGGAGGGGAGAGGGGGTCATTATGCCCCTCCCCCTCCCTATCTCCGGCACGACAAAAAAAAAAAAAAAAAAAAATTGAAAGCTGTCCCTTCCTAACTTTTTAGTTTATCATATTGGCGTTATTTTCAGCTTATTTGCATAACCTCCCGAGTAGAGGATCCCGAGTAGAGGATCATGGGTAAATTCAAGATGACGGCCACGCGGTGTGCCAGAAAAGTGGGTTTTTTTCTCATATTTCTTCAAACTTCCAAACTGCTTTTCTTCTAGGAAAATTGAGCAAAATCTATTTTATTTCACATAAGACTTTCATTTACTAATTTATCATGCAGTTTTTGCAAAGAAAACACATAAATAAAAATTCGAAAAATCAACCCCAAAATGCCTGTTTTGAACATGACTTACTGTGACTGCCATTATCAACAGGGCATAAATTATGTGGTACATTTCAGCCCACTAGCTGAAGGGATAAGAAAAACATTTAGGGGCCGAAATTCCCCTCGCCCCCTTGGGTTAAGCTCCAGTGAAACGCTTTGACAGCATCAGAATAATTGAATATTTTGGTGGCTATAGATTTTGTATACTGATACAAAATACAAAGGGGTTATGTGAACTTATAATATTTAGATACAGCGATCTCACCAGGCCTCGATAGGCCCAAGGCCTGATAGAGTTAAAACGTCAGACGGATATTCAGTCTCGGTCACAAGGATTGGTGCATGTCTGAAACACTGGAAATTTTGACAAACAATGTATAGTTATGGCTAATCTTCGAGGAATTATTTGTTTTCCGGAGATATCTTCATCAATCTACCTGCATTTGAATCACATGGCAGTGTGACTAACGTCACAGGACCTAAGGAAGTAGGGTAGGCACAATGACTCTGACGCGAACTGAACTCTTGGACCCCCCACCCCCACCCCCCAGCTGAAATCCTGCCTATATGAGATGGGCACTGCCAAAGTCAAAATTAGCAGTGATTTTCATCAAAAATCACCAGAAATTTTCATCAAAAGTAGGTCAGTTCAGAACTTGCTGGTAACAGTCCCCTAATGCACCTTCATGCCAAAAATCAAGGTTCTGATGTCAACGGTTCTCCTTATTTTGCCGACGAAAGGATTCGGATGGACTGACTGACTGACTCACTCACTCACTCACTCATTACCGGACAATTTGCAAATGAGAGCCTAGTAGGAAAATAGTGTACCATGTCAGATGGTCAATCATGAATCTATTCAAATTTCTGCGACAGTCAATGCGAATGAGAGGCTATATTTTCCCGGGGGAGGGGGATTAAGGTGGTAATTATTTCGGATTTAAAAACTGTCTCAACCACATTGTAACCATTGTGTTCCTCCGTAGTCAAACACCTTGACAGCATCAGAATAGTTGAATAATTTGATGGCTATAGATTTTGTATACCGATTCAAAAGCTTTGCCTCGAACGTCAACTGATGGCGAAAAAATGCATGCTTGTCAAAAGATTTTGCAATCAATAGACCAAGAAATGATCTCATTCTGTCACAATAGCAGCCTCCAATTGCATTAGGTGTATAGTGTGATCATTCACTGACATAACTGCTCGAATATGTGTTCTTTGGGGTTTCAATCGGGAGGATTAGGAGGCTGGGGACTGACTTAAAAACTCGCCTTTTCACAGATACTTTTCTCCAGAACACTTCTTTTTTTTTGCGCGGAGAGAGGACCCTGTGATATTCATTGTTGTCATGCATCAATGCGTTTGTGATGACCGTAAAATGGTGAGTTTCGAGCAATGCGTTTCACCGTGATAGCGAAAAATGAATTAATGAATACATAATTAACCACATCCCCCACCCCCACCCCCACCCCCTGTGAACTTTTCTCCAGTGATCCGAAACGGAGAAAATTAGAGCTGAAGCTTTGTGACTTTGTAGCTTGTCATATTGGGGTCATTTTGAGCCTGTTTGGCTATCCCCCTCCTCGCAACCGAGTCGAAAAATATCTTTTGGGGAAATGGCGTCACTGTAATATCGGGAATTGGGACTTTTTTTATTTTCTAGTAGAGCTTTATCCAACGGCTATAGTGTGATTTTCAGTTCCCTGCTCTCAGTAATAACGAAAATATTTGTTGGGGATGGGCAGGCTGCGGTACACCCCAAACCGCTCAATCCACGTATTAGGCCACAGATGAGCGCATAACGCACTACTCTTCCAAGAAATGAATATTTTAATTGTACTCCATCGTTCTGACACCAATATTCTTACCATCTACCTTACATGTATATCCATTATCGTGGTACCGTACTCTTTGAAATAACCAACAACACACTGTTAAAAATGTGCTCTATCCGACCATGTAAACGGTGGTCGAAGGGTATCCGTCCAAGAACAGGTTGGTCGGAATTTCTTGGTCGAAACAAATCGACCAAGAATTATATAGTCGTGACCGACCAATTATTATCTGTTCGAACTCCGACCTATCAATATATAGTCGCTCCGACCAGGAAAAGTGTGGTCGGAAAATAATACTTGGTCGGCCATGTCTATATCATACGTTAAATGGTCGCACGCCATCAAATATTTCTAGGTCATTTCGACCATTTTGTTCTAAAGGTGTACGCCAGAATCAGACTCGTCGTTCTCATACGAATCCATATTGAAATTTATATCTAGGAGATCCACATATTTGAAACACTCTGCCTACTAATTTTAAAGCTATCATTTGCAAATCATTATTTTAGAGAGAAATCACAGCACCCCATCCGCCAGATATATTTCTGATGACAGTATTCTTGAAGGATTCTGTGCACAATTCATACAGTATTATCGAGGATACAAAATCACCATATGGAGCCTCGGGACAATTGTTGGACAATCTGAGTAACTTTATACCTATATTTCAGAGTCAAATTCTTGAGCTATAGTTTTTGACTGTATGTCACTTATCACTTTCAAAATAATATTTTAATCGCGCTAATCGATTAACCGATATTATTGTGGGATAAAACGAGCATCCTGGGATTATATTGCCGCGTTGATAAAGTTCTATAATTTGATTTCGTTGAATAACGTTTAAAATCTCTGATCCAATCTGACAGTGCCAGAAATCATAAAGAAGTCCAGTCAGAAATCTGCTCTTTGGAACTTCGTATCTACAAAGCAGTTCCTCCTGTCTGTAAAAATTTATGGCGACATCGATGCTTCACACTGAATAGCTTTTCCAGTGCCTGTAGAGTTCAGTTTAATATATGCATTATATCAAGGTCACTTTAATATAGCTCTTTAACGTGAAGGCAGAGTGAAGTATGTTCACCATGACTCGGAATGAGTTGTTTCCCCTCGATACAATAATCTCTATACGGCAACGTTTTGATTGTCTTGAACCCCGCTTTCTCGAATACGCGCCGAGAGTATGCACCACTGCTTTCAACAACTGCAACTCGACAACCTTGCGCTTTAGCTGCCTCCAGACTCTTTTGGACCATTATTAAGGCAATACCTTTCTGACATAACTCGCTCCTGACCGCAAGCCCGCGAAAAAATGCGAGCTTTTCAACTTCGTATTCTTGAAAGAAATTGACACCATCGTGCTATCTGCCAACCATTTCGAACATGAGACGCAATTTCCTGCAGTCCTCATCCTCTGGCGGGAAACTCTAGTTTTGTGGATGTTCAGGGGTCGCGATAACAGTCGATCTGAAATCGATGATTTGATTGGTTGACCTGTCGATGGCTAAGATCGAAATTCCGGATTTGCATGCCTGCGGTACCACAATATCCACAAAGGCACGGCATTCACGAGGCGAGACGCACTTCAGACCTAGGGTAAGAACTTCCCTCTTGAAAAACACATTAAAGTACATATCCCTTAAAGCGTCTTCATCCTCAGTGTTTGCAATTCTGTATTCAATTCCATTTATCTCCATTCTATCTGTCATCTCAGTAGTAGTGTCTACCATTTACAGAGCCCCTTTTGACGAGTGCGCAGGTGTTTCTGCGCAGATTTGTGGAGGAAACGTGGAGGAACTTGATCACGTGATCAAGGCATGTCTAGATGGTGGTGGAGGTGGTGGGACCAAAATGGCGGCCTTGTGTTTGGTGGAGGTGGTGGGACCAAAATGGCGGCCTTGTGTTTGGTGGAGGTGGTGGGACCAAAATGGCGGCCTTGTGTTTGGTGGAGGTGGTGGGACCAAAATGGCGGCCTTGTGTTTGGTGGAGGTGGTGGGACCAAAATGGCGGCTGGTGGAGGTGGTGGGACCAAAATGGCGGCTGGTGGAGGTGGTGGGACCAAAATGGCGGCTGGTGGAGGTGGTGGGACCAAAATGGCGGCTGGTGGAGGTGGTGGGACCAAAATGGCGGCTGGTGGAGGTGGTGGGACCAAAATGGCGACTGGTGGAGGTGGTGGGACCAAAATGGCGGCTGGTGGAGGTGGTGGGACCAAAATGGCGGATTGTAGAAAAACGTATAAAAGGAGACGATTTTTAGGGGTGGGTGTATTCATTGCACTACCTGCCTGACTCACCTGACCAGCCTGCCTGCCTGCCTGCCTGCCTACCTGCCTGATTCACCTGACCAGCCTGCCTGCCAGCCAGCCTCACCTGCCTGCTTGTATGAGCTGTGGAGAACCTTTTACTTTTTTTCATTTTACCAGTGCAAATTCACCAGCCTATTACACCGTTTTTCACCAGCCTGAGCCCACAGTCATCCCAGGAAGTGAAGCTTCAAAAGTACCGTGTTCGCCTCATTGATGAAATGCAGCTGACCAGTATCACTCAGTAACACCAATCAACGCCTTACACGTATGTAATATAAACATACCCCCCCCCCCCCCCCTCTCTCGGAATTTTTCTTTCAGCTTAGGTCTTTAGGAGAACGTGTCACAGTGAAAAAAGACATCACAGTTATTTCCCTATATTATGGAAACTTGTAGCGGCCAAGTTTAGTATCTATAGGTAGGCATTTATATATTGGCAGAATTTTCTCGTGTAACTGAACCATCCTTCACATGGATCAGCTGTTTTTATGTCAACAAAACAGCTCTATTTTTAGTTTCATTCGCGCGATTGAATGGACGTCCACTGCGGGTTTTGGACCATTATCAATGCAAATTTCACGTATTTTCTCAAGCAGCTCATGACATATAAAGCTCCAATAATTCTCCACATATGCAGTCAGTCCTCCAGGATATTTTTCCAGCAACTTGACAAGGAGCACGGAATGGGACACCGTACATTTGTTCTACGTTACACATTCCCGCTACATCATGAAATATCCGTACACCATCACTATATGCCTACGATCTTACTATTTATAGAGTTTGTCGCTCAAAATCACTCATTGACTTTATCAACAAGAATTACACCATGCCTCGCGCATGGCTCAGCTGAGATTACAGCGTAGTACTGCCAGCACCAACAACGAACTGGCAGACGACATGATCCAACAATTGACTAAACAGACAAGATCTCTCCTACCCGTACGTTTCAGTTTATCTCAAAGTGTTCACAATACATTCTAGAATAATATGATGCACGAATTTAAGAGTTTTGTGTGACAAAATGGCGCATAGTATGGCAATTGGTACAATTCCCCGGATAATCGCACATTTCCAATCATAGCGCCATCTGAACCTTATTACGCAAGGGAGACAACTCGGTCTAGGCCAATCCTCTCATTCGCGCATTTCCATAAATTTTGCCTTAAGTAGGGGTGGTCATTTTTTGTGGGTTTTACTCTGGGCTGTGAGATTGTAGAATACGCTGGGGAAAAGCTATGAAATGTTTTTTAAGTACCGGGTAGGTCTGTATATAACCCCATAGGTCTACTGGCTCAGTGCATAGGTGCATATTGGGTGGACATGTTGAGGTCTAGGTGAGCCCCTAGTGAACCGATGATGTCGGTTGAGGTCTTATTTTGAAGCTCTCGTGGAGTAGCATCCCACTGGACTAATGGTCCGTCCGTGTTCAATGGTTTGCGCATGCGCAGTCTGGCCGAAGTAGAGAAAGCAGGCATTTTGGGTGTTATGTGGGTGTATGTTTGGGATAGAGAGGGACCGCTATGGGTTCGAATGGGTCGTGGAAGGTGTCATGTTGTAGCTCTCGGGGGAATAAATAAATAAATAATAATAAAAAAAATAAAAAATCGGCGAGTAGTAGACAAAGGGAAAATTGGGAAGTACTG
>JAVTVY010034677.1:0-13764 GCA_036873755.1 Hanleya hanleyi | reverse complement strand
GATAAGGCATATTAACCAATACTCACATTCCCTTGCCATTTTAACCTAAACATTTTAACCGTACCACGCCTTGGGGTGAGGGGTTATATTTACCAAACAATCTACCCTATCTCTGGAAAAACAAACACTTGAGAGCTGACACTCCGTGACTGTGTAGTTTATCATATTGGGGTCATTTTGAGCCTATTTGCGTAACCCGCCGAGCAAAGGATCATGGGCTTATTCAAAATAGCGACCATGTGAGGTACCAGAAAAGTGGTGTTTTCGTCATTTTTTTTCCAAATTCCTGCGTTTCTGCGAGGAAAAGTGAGCGAAAGCTATTTTATTTCACATCAGATTATTATTTACTAATTTATCAGGCAGTTTTTTTGAAGAAATCACAAAAATCGAAAAGTCTGATCGAAAAATCCTGGTATGACTTGCCCAAGGATATAGTGTGGTAAGTTTCAACCCGCTAGCTCGACATTGCTGCTAATTTGCAGATATTTTCTAGGATACTTCGCTATTTAGAACGAGATGCTAATTATACAATATATTCTGTTTCCCCCAGACAAATCCACCGACCGCAATATCCCCCCTGCATCGATTCAACTGAACGTAAATGTTGAATGAGAATTTTTTCCACTACCAGATTATGCAGCAGAGTAAACTTGCTGAATGACCTCACACGAGGTACACCAACTGATTCGGGTGAGTGAGAATATCGTTCGACATGTCCGTGACGTCAATGTCAAGTTATACCCCAGTGAGGTCGCCGATACTTATTAAAGCGGATAACGCTCATCTTCATGGTCCAAAGTCAACATAACCTGTGACGTAACATGGCGTCAAACGCTGAATAGCTCTTTCCTTAAACTGTCATCGAGACAAAGCTTCACGCGAGCACATTCCATTCTTCACAGTTTGCTCATACTGAGAATGTCGGCGTTTTCCGTTTCGAATTACACGAATGATTTGCATAAAATGTAGACTTATACATATGTGCGAAGCTGGGACTTGGAGCTCTTGTTCCTCAGAAAGAAACAATATATTGTCTAATTAGCACTTTGATAATCGCATCTAAATTGCATCGATTCGCACCTCGTGGATACTTAATATATTGTCTATTTAGCGTAGATTCGCAGATTCAATTTTACACGCCGGCTTCACAATATATTGTCTAATTAGCACTCTGATAATTGAATTTAAATTGCACAGATTCCCACGACGCCCAGACTTAATTAAATGTAGATTGGTATATCATTTCCATGTAATTTCTTTTATGTTCACAATCCACCGAATTCACAATGGCGGGGTTCCTTTTGGAGTTTTCAGCTGTTTCCCGGAAGGAAACAATATATTGTCTAATTAGCAATTTAATATATTGTCTATTTAGCGTAGATTCGCATGGTTATTTTATCTCGTCGCCATCACAATATCTTTGCCATATAGCACTTCGATAATTGCTGGTGATTCCACCCATACGAGACTAAAGTTATTTAGAGTACATTCGCAGATCATTTGGTCTACATTCCAGCGCTACCGAGTTTTCAGAGCAGATCAAATATATTGTCAAATTAGCATACATTCAAGGATATTTCGTAATATTCAAAGTCACGTTTTTTTCTGTGTACGATCAAACTGGTGGAGGTTTTGGCAATTTAGTGAATGGTCGAACACCAAGGGAAGTCCCTATCAGCGACCACTCAATATGCCGAACAGTCATTCAAATGACTTGACCAGTTTAAACATGACGTCCGCAGAATGACCGGATACAGATTTATCTATTTTTCTCTGGTATATCATCAAACAGAGAAATGCGTCTTTCGACAAGAAATAAAGGATATGCGACCATGAGCGAAAATATCAGTTGCAGCGGGGTTTTGTTTTACCGAGTTTTTTCTATCGAAACCCAAATTATATGAGTGTCGGCCTAATAAACTATGCTTTGAATATTTCCATGCCAGGTTTTATCTTTCTTTCTACATTGTCGATAGCACATACAAGATATTATCCTATTTCACTTTCTGGGAATAAAGAAAGAGGACGAAACAAACATTCCTATAATCTCCCCTCAAGTGACAGATCTCCAGTAAGAAGTCGAATATATAACGAATTCGCGACATTTCGGCATGCAACATTTCGGCACAAAGTGAAGAGTACGGCATTGCGGCACGCGACATTTCACATTTCAAAGTCGCGTGCCGAAATGTCGCTTACCGAAATGTCGCATGCCGGAATATCGCGCGACGAGATACCCTGCTACCGTATATAACACAAGGCTATTTTATGGATAACAACTTTTGTATCCTGTGCACAATATTTTTGTATGTATCACTGTAAATCGACAAGAGTGTTTCATTACAAGTAACAACACCATTTTAGTGACTTGTCAAGCTGAAGTGAACATACTTGTGAACAACATACGGCCGTTCTGATTCTTCGGTGAAGCAGCTTCTTGTGTTAATAATGTCGATGGGCCCCAATACCACCAATTGAAGAGACAAAGAGACGACTATAGCGCCACTACCGGAGGAAGAAAATGTCAATGCGAATGATGTGTGATAAATCATACAAGATATAAGAATGTAGCATTAGTTATAGCATGGAGCAAATATTATGGTTAAACACTATACCAGGGAGAGTCCAGGTTTTTAGCTTTCGTGATTAACGCCCTTTATTAGTATTGTTCTTATGGTAACAATATGCCTTTTCTAGGTTCAACAATCAATGGTGAAGCATTGTAGTCATGAGCGACATTGCCATTACCATTTCTGTAAGTCCGAAAGGCTGTTTACCGCCACTCGCGATAGCGCTTCACGTTTCAAAACCACCCCTTGGATGCACTCACAGATGACTATAGTTATTTTTTCAAGGAGATAGTTCCTAAATAGCTGCACGGAATATCATCAAATTATTGTCATCTTTTTATCATTTGAACGCAACCCCTAGTGTCAAATACCATTTGGTTCTCACCGTTCACATGATGATTTTATAGTGATTATAAAAATATGGCATTTCTAGGTTCAACAAAGAAAGGATATTCACATTCAATTTAGTTGTTAAGGATTTACTGCTGCATAGATAATATTGTTGTTATATTAACAACATATCATTTCTGGGTTTAACAATGGAGAATGAAGCATGATCGATAAGGTTAAACCGCTTTGCGAATATATATGTTAAATAGGAAATATATTAAGTCTTCTTGAATTGCGAATATATGCAATTTACATGACATTATCAATGCTCTAATTAGACATTATATTGCCTCCAATCCAACAAAAAAGGTGTACGAATAAAATGTATTTGCGAATCTACGCTAAATAGAAATTCTCATGGAAGTGCGAATGAAATTATATGAGATTATCAGAACTGCTAATTAGACAATCATTGCTTCTGGTCGAAAGTCACCGAGGAAAAATCGACTTGCGAATCTACGCTAAATAGACACTATATTAACTCTCACTGAAGTGCGAATCTATGCAATTTAGATCAGATTATGAAAGTGCTAATTAGACAATATATTGCTTTCCCTGCAGTCTCGCAGAGGTAAAACACATTTGCGAATCTACGCTAAATAGACAATATATTAACTTTCCATGAAGTGCGAATCTATGCAATTTAGATGAGATTATCAAAGTGCTAATTAGACAATATATTGTCTTCTCTGCAATCTCGACGATGTAAACACATTTGCGAATCTACGCTAAATAGACAATATATTAACTTTCCCTGAAGTGCGAATCTATGCAATTTAGATGAGATTATCAAAGTGCTAATTAGACAATATATTGTCTTCTCTGCAATCTCGACGAGGTAAACACATTTGCGAATCTACGCTAAATAGACAATATATTAACTCTCTGCGAAGTGCGAGTCTATGCAATTTAGACGAGATTATCAAATTGCTAATTAGACAATATATTGCCTCCCCTGCAGTCTCCCCGACGTAAAACAGATTTGCGAATCTACGCTAAATAGACAATATATTAACTTTCCCTGAAGTGCGAATCTATGCAATTTAGGTGAGATTATCAAAGTGCTAATTAGACAGTATATTGTCTTCTCTGCAATCTCGACGAGGTAAACACATTTGCGAATCTACGCTAAATAGACAATATATTAACTCTCCATGAAGTGCGAATCTATGCAATTTAGATGAAATTATCAAAGTGCTAATTAGACAATATATTGTCTTCTCTGAAATCTCGCCGACTCTTCATGAAGTGCGAATCTATGCAATTTAGATGAGATGATCAAAGTGCTAATTAGACAATATATTGCCTCCCCTGCAGTCTCGCCGAGGTAAAACAGATTTGCGAATCTACGCTAAATAGACAATATATTAACTCTTCATGAAGTGCGAATCTATGCAATTTAGATGAGGTTATCAAAGCGCTAATTAGACAATATATTGTCTCCCCTGCAGTCTCGCCGAGGTAAAACAGATTTGCGAATCTACGCTAAATAGACAATATATTAACTTTCCCTGAAGTGCGAATCTATGCAATTTAGATGAG
The DNA here is from genome assembly GCA_036873755.1 of Hanleya hanleyi. Taxonomy (NCBI): domain Eukaryota; kingdom Metazoa; phylum Mollusca; class Polyplacophora; order Lepidopleurida; family Hanleyidae; genus Hanleya; species Hanleya hanleyi. Next base: position 9,262 of record JAVTVY010034677.1, on the reverse strand, counting down.
ATTATCAAAGTGCTAATTAGACAATATATTGTCTTCTCTGCAATCTCGACGAGGTAAACACATTTGCGAATCTACGCTAAATAGACAATATATTAACTCTCCATGAAGTGCGAATCTATGCAATTTAGATGAGATTATCAAAGTGCTAATTAGACAATATATTGTCTTCTCTGAAATCTCGCCGAAGTTAAACACATATGCGAATCTACGCTAAATAGACAATATATTAACTCTTCATGAAGTGCGAATCTATGCAATTTAGATGAGATTATCAAAGTGCTAATTAGACAATATATTGTCTTCTCTGCAATGTCGCCAAGGTAAAACACATTTGCGAATCTACGCTAAATAGACAATATATTAGCTCTCCCTGAAGTGACAAAAAAGTGAATGACAAATCGATTTGCGAATCTACGCTAAATAGACGATATATTACCTTACCATGCAGTGCGAATCTATGCAATTTAGATGATAATTAGAAGAATTATATTGCCTTCAAACCCCGGCACCAAAGATTAGCAAAATATCTGCACTATATTGTCACCAGTGCTATTTAGCACCATGTTAAGAGATAGGGGAGAATGAAAAATATCAAGGAAAAAGCCAATTGCGCACCTAACTCCAGCTCGAGGGGTTAGAACAATATTTGACCCAAAGCCTGGACAGGTCCCAAATTACTCAGGCCAGATAGAGTTAGAGACAACTGTCACAGACATAGACCCGACACGAACGGACGGACGGAAATCGCCATCGAATAATACGTCCGCCTTATTGGTGGGCGTATAAAAAAGACACAATATTAGATTTGGTTATGACTAAATTAGAATATAAATGTATTATATAAATAACATCGCGTTTACATGGCGGTTTACGCATCTTGCAAATTGCAATTATACATATATGCGTTAGAATAAAGCGGTTATTCAATTTTAAATATTGTCGGATGGCTGTAATTCTTTGTTGAACCAAGATGGAGCAGGAATGGACTGGTGGCTGAAACGATATAAATATAATTTCCCATTTCAAACCTACTAGAATAACATGTCAACAGGTCAGACAGAACTACCGCCCTAAGACGGAGATACAAAATGGTCGGTTTTGCCCAATAAAGTAATGGGTGGTATTAAGAGAAAGTAAATCTAATTTGCATAATAATAAACGACCTGTTTTGTTCTCTATTAAATATTAGACAGAATTTCTTACCTCCATTTTAGAGAAGTATTTCTCTGTAAACCTCGTCAAGTGTGAATTTTATCTCGTAGGACAGGGCTAAGCTCACGTCGGTCCTATATGTCGGGTGAACGCAGAAGTAGTTCGTGGCTGAATAAAGGAAAACGTATAATATTTCAGCAGTTAGCTCAAATTTGTATTGATGGACACGACCAGCTGAATTACTCCAAACCGATAACATGCTGTATATTTTAAAAATTGAAAGCACTATATGATGTAAGAACGAATATTGGGCCCAACGCATTAATAAAATATTCCTGTATGATATTCTCATTATTACTGCCATAATTCACATATTTATAAAGGCCAGATTTGGCGAATAATCCGGCTTTGTTTTTATCCTTCGTTAACTTTTCTCAACAGGAAAACGTCACATTTTTCAAGAGCTTAAATTCTAGTGTTCTTTCGAGTCAGGTTTAGCTGGAGTTTGCTGCTGGGTACAAAAAATGATCTGCCAGCGGAACATGGGAATCAGATAGGCAGCTTTGTACGACAAGATGGCCGCCAGATCTGGCCGATAAAGCGATTATGACAGCACATGCATATGAGAGTCCTCGAGGTACGACAAAATGAATATCTGCTGCCCCCCCCCCCCCCCCCCCCCCCCCCCCCCCCCCCCCCTCACCCTTCGCATGAAGACATTGGAAATTATTAGTTATCATTTATATTGGAGCCAAACAATCATGGCCCATCTTCAGAGGAATTACAGCAATGTTCCCCTTGGTCGTGTCACATTGCATGCACCATTCTTGGGCTTTCTTCGGGAGATCTGGGAAGAGTAGTTATTTCGGAAACTGCACCTCTGAAATCCTAAAGAAAACCATGACAAAATATATAGTCATATTGTATAAATTCAACACAAAAGACTGGTTCTGGATTTAACATACGTTTTATTATAAGTTTGCATCACATATAAAAAAAAACAGCCATATATGGGGGAACAGGGTTCCTATACACTTTTGAGGTGACAAGAATCCAGGACTTTTTCAAGTACTTTTCAAGGACTCGTATTCAAATTTCAGGCACCCATATCATATTAGGAAAAGCCACTTATGAAACAAGTTACACTACATTTTCCATTTATTATTCTAATCTTTGTTGGCATAAAAGTAGACTTTCAATAACCTTTTTTTCCAAAATATCAAGCTTTCAAGGACATTTAAAAAATGTCAAGTTTTCAAGGACTTTCAAGGTCTTGAAATGGTCAAAGTGGAATTCAAGTACTGTCAAGGAAATTAAAGTGATGGAGGAACCCTGGATAATGGCTGCATTAATTAAATTCAAACAAGATGTTGGGATAAAATGATGATGAAATCAGTACCCCTCAGATTCAAGCATACATTGGCTCTGATGGATGACCGCTGTTATTCCTGGGTCCGACTTGTTCATCCTGTAGAAAGGCAACAATTTAATCCCACAATGCAACGAATCCCACAATGCATCGGTTGGGCTTTCGCGCGCTTTTCACTCACGTCATCATGCATGCTTTGGAGTTGCGGGAGATGTCGAACATTTTCATACTATATCATCGGCTGTATACCAGATGGATCTCGATGGTACACCGCTGATATAGTATGTTAATGCGGACACGTGTTGAGGAACAGGCTATTCTTCACTGTGACTGGCCCTGGAGAAAAGTTGAAAAAGATAAAACATGTCAGTGATAATACCGGTACCATGATCATTTGTGGGAGGTGACACTCCGTGACTTTGTAGTTTATAATATTAGGGGGTCATTTTGAGCCCTGCATACCCCTTCCCTCCGAGCAGAGGATCATGAGTGAATTCAAAATTGCGGCTGGAAAATGATGTTTTCGTCTTTTTTCTTTAAAGTTCCTGCTTTTCTGGGAGGAAAAGTGGATAAAAACTATTTTATTTCACATCAGATGAATATTTACTAATTTATCATGTAGCGTTTGCGAAGAAAACCGATGAATAAAAAAATCGAAAAATCAAACCGAAAAATCGTCTCAAAAATGCCTTTTTTTCGAAAATGACGACACTGTGACGTCAGCATGGCGCCCATCTTAGCTTTTTCACATTTTCTAGTAGAACGGGACTCAAGAATATAATGTGGTAAGTTTTAGCCCCCTAGCTCACCGAATAAGGAAAATACTATCTCCCCCCCCCCCCTCCACCTCCCCAGGCCTGGACAGGTCCCAAATCGCCGAGGTCACATCTATAGGGTTAAAGATATTAATGGGTTTCGTTATCTTTCACATGCAAACATAACTTGAAAAAATAGCTTTAGTTAAAAAAAAACATAGGCAAAAAAATCATATATATTTTGACCAAGTTGTTTTCGTATGAATGAGAGAAACTGAGAAATAAAAAATCTAAGGGTTCCGTCAACAATGTGTACACGAGATGCTATCTTTGCTTGTAATTTAGCGCATGCAATACTGATTGAAATTAGCCACAAAAATGTGTCCTTCATGTCGATTTCTAGCAATATGGACGTGCCCAAATCGCATGTTCAAGATAGGAAAATACCCCAAATCGAAAGTGTGTAAGTAGGGTGGAAATCAAGTGTAATTTTTGTTATAATTACAGCTGAAATTTTAGTTCTTGGGAACTGTTTTGAGGGATATACTGAGCTTATTATTCAGTCTGAATTGTTTGTAAATATCGGGATTTTTGGGGGATGTATCGGGTATAAACGAAAGGTGACGAAACCCCTCAAACAAATACTGTAGATATATCAAGTGTTAAACTACATGAAGCTGTTGGTAATTTTGGTGTAGATTGGTAGCGATTGCAGACAGAATGATATTACAATGTCCAGCACAACGACTGATAAGCCAGGAATAGCGGGCCTGAAAAAGAAATACGAAATAAAATGTTAACAGTATCACAGCGATTAGAGATAACAATTTCTGCATTATTTGAGACAGTTTCATTGAATAGTTTGGTGCCATCAAATGCCGTATCGGAATTTTACAGATCGACTATTCGGTATATATAAGTCATGACAATATATTACACAGGTAAAATGTTAAGTTCATGCTTTTAGAAAACAAACTTAATTGTCAGAGCGAGAACTATATAGGACCCCCAAAGGCTGACCCTGTGTTTATCGGGTGACCGAACTTCAGGGTTGAAAAGGTATCTATTGATTATAAAATGGAAATGGGATTGTACATGAAGTGTAGAGAGACGTGACCTGAACGCCTGTGGTGGAATCTGGTTTCCACTCAACAAACGGACGTTATATACTCTACTATATTCTTAAAATGAAATGTTATATTTAACATTATAAAAGTCGGAGGAGTGACAACATCATACGAAGTTTATAGAAATAGACAAACTTCTGAGCTGTACTCCACGTAAACATATTTAATGCACAACTCTGAGAGTCGAAAGCTTATGCATTAAATCCGTGGAGTACAGCTCAGAAGTTTGTCTGTTTCTATAATCAACGAACCCACGTATCATACGAAGTGTTATATTTGTAACAATCTCAAAAAGGGTTGAAAAAGTGTTATATTTCACATTATAGTGCTGTATGAGGAGCAATACAACACTTTACAATGCTGAATTAACACTTATAAAGTGTTGTATTGCTCCTGATACAGCACTATGATGTTGGATATAACACTTTATTCCAACACTTTCTGAGAGTGTTACAAATATAACACTTTATAGAATGTTGTCATTCCTCTGACATTTATAATATTCAATACTTTCACTTTAAGAGTGCAGTTTATGTATATATGATACCCTATACGAGAACATTACAAAGTTTTGGTACTATGATTGAAATTTGGTAAGAATTTCTAATGAATGGAATCAAAAAGCTGATAAATCAATACCGACCACATTGAATTCCGTAGCTGGCTTCTCTTTCGCGTTGGTGTGCAAAACAAAATGGTCGACATCGCGGAACTTGGCCAAGATCGCGGTCCCTTTGGCATCCAGGATTACACGGATGTTCCTCTGGTGACTGTCAAAAAGGTACACTCCGCTAAACGCGCGAATCAAAGCTGTGGTGTATCCACGCATGGTTACCAGAGCCGCGTTGAAGGGCCTCTCCACCGAAAAACGCAACGCGTCCTCGAACGTCTTGGTTCCGAACTCTCGCGCAAGTACCGCGTCCATCTCCAAACTGCCGTAAAAGAGAGGCCCTTTTCTTACCTGATACCTGACGCCTTTCAAGTCCACCGTCTCTGCAAGCTCGTCTACAGTCAAGGCCGTGGTGTTGGCGCGACTCCTCTGAAGATCCAAAATCCGCCACGTGTGGAGTTCGTCTCCCTGGATCACAACGCCGTTAACCGTATCGCGAGTCCAGTGCGTGGGATCGATGAGCTGGGCGCGAAGAACAGAAGCGAACGCGATACTGCAACACTGCGTATTAGGAAAACGCGACTTGTGAACACGTCGCGGAATGGTACTCTGAGCGAAGGACCCCGGAATGACCTTGAGAGGATTCGGGTTGCCTCTCTTGGCCGTTGGCGCGGCAGGGCCGACGAATGTGCCTTTGTGGTAACCACCTACAAAACAAACAAAAAATATATCAGTTGCGATTTCATGCAGCATATATCCACAGTGCTTATATCCAACATATATTCTACTTATTCTTTTTCGGTTGCTAAACAAATTTTATTTTATTGTCTTCCTGGACGAGCATTCTCATGGCATTAGATTGTATGAGCTGTGGAGTATATCTAAGGTCATGCGTAGACATGAACGCTCAGGGACTAGCTTGATGTATATATAGGTATATGGTTTTCTTTGAAGACATCTGTTCAATAATCTAGATCGAATCGAGAGATTCAATATATGCGTGTGAATTATATCCAAAGACAATAAATCAGTCAAATCAAAGTACAACATACTTTCCAAAGTACCGGTAACAGGCTCCCTAACAGTAGCTCACAGTGAAAATATAGGAGAAAATATAGTAGGAAAATTGCCAAAATATAGGAAAAATATAGGAATTTTCTTAATAAAATATAGGAAAATATAGGAAATAAAGCAGTGTAAGACAGGTTATTACTACATTGTATGTTCCAAACTTGGTGGTTTTCTGGTGTTTAATCAAATTATTTCCACTGAATGTGGTCACCGAATGTGGTGATTGAGGATAGCCGTTCTGGTCCTTGGTTCATCAAAGAGAGATTTAAATGTTTCCAAAGTTTTCCGAAATGTATTTCCTCATGCCAGTTTGACTCATTTCGGAGCATTGGTTAAAGTTTTCATGAGAAAATATAGGAAATATAGGAGGTTTGAGTAAAATATAAGAATATATAGGAATGACTCTGAAATATAGTAAATATAGGAAATATAGGAAGCACTTGCAGGCCTGCGGTAATATAAATGCCTGCGCACTTACCTTCCTTGGTGCTTTCACCTTTTGGCCCAAGGTACTGTGCCTTCAACTCGACGGAAACCTCTTTGAACAGGTGGATCAGATCTTCCAAGTACGTGAGATTTCCTTGGGGAGTAACCGCCACTTCCAAGAAGAGCTTGGATACCCCCACCAGACATCGAAGATCCCCAGCAGGAGCAACAGGCTCTTCCAGGAAGAGCTCTGATACCCCAACTAAATATCTAAGATCTTCAGCGGGAGCAACGGTCTCTTCCAAGAAGAGCTCACGTACTCCCACTAAATATCTTAGATCTCCAGCTGGAGCAACGGTCTCTTCCAAGAAGAGCTCTGATACGCCCACCAAATATCTGAGATCTCCAGCGGGGGCAACGGTCTCTTCCAGGAAGAGCTCTGATACCCCAACTAAATATCTAAGACCTTCAGCGGGAGCAACGGTCTCTTCCAAGAAGAGCTCACGTACTCCCACTAAATATCTTAGATCTCCAGCGGGGGCAACAGTCTCCCCGAGGAATAGCTCACGTACCCCCAACAACTGTCGTAAATCTTCAATGGCGACGTTTGGTGATGTTATAACCTTCGTCATGATGGAATCTGTGAAAAAAACAAAGAATTAAAGACAAACATATTAAATACCATTTAGTCTTTAATTCTACAGTTGTTTCCAAGAGCTGAATATGCAGCCATTGTGATGTTTGTTGACAATTAAATATCTTCTTTTTTTTATTATTTACTGACTTGGACGTACAGTCTGAGTTGAAGAGCGGGGCGCAGCTCATGTTGATCTTCTCCCCACATAACATATATACAAGTAATAAAACAAATGCTACAGTTAAGTATCAATAAGACATATATAAAATCATCAATAAGTCGTACATAAAAACATCAGTAAGACATACATAAAAATATCAGTAAGACATACATAAAAATATCAGTAAGACATACATAAAAATATCAATAAGACACACGTAAAAACATTAATAAGACGTACATAAAAACTTCAATAGGACATACATAAAACATCAATAAGACATACATAAAAACACCCGTAAGACATATAAAACATCAATAAGACGTATAAACATCAGTATAATACGTACATGAAAATATCAAAAAGACCTACACAAAAACTTCAATGAGACGTACAGAAAACTTCAATAAGACATACATAAAAACTTCAGTAGTACATACATAAAAACTTCAGTAGTACATACATAAAAACATCAGTAAGACATACATACATGTAGAAACATCAGTAAGACATACATAGAAACATCAATAAGACATACATAGAAACATTAGAGTAAGACATACATAAAAACGTCAATAAGACATACATAAAAACACCAATAGAATATACATAAAACATTGTATAAATATACATTACACACATGCGACAGACAAGTTAATATTATCTACATTTTCACGCACACAATCGGTCATATTTTTCACACAACTAGACGACAATAAATGTATAATTTTCCTTTCTTCGTTACTTAGAATTCTCACGTTATGGAAAATGTGTCTTGTTATTGTTTATAGTATCGGTCTGGAAGATTGTTATCAGAAAGAGTAACGTTACTCAATTTCGTACTTTACTGGACTGTATTTGTGGAATTCCGCGTATGGTCTCTGATATTGACGTGAAAGTCACAGCGTAGTTTAGCATTGGTCTTGGTGGATATACTTCGAGCGAGAGAGGGCTTTCTTCTATTGGTTGCGCGTAATCAGGGATGATTGAAATATATTTTGGGGTGGAAGGAACCGAACAATGCACCCGACACATCAGGGTCCTATAGAAAGAAGAGCTCGGCTATTCCTCATAATAACGAAAAGTCTTCATCAATGATGTTAGTTGTGAGGACATTGTTTAACTAACTTAGCCTTAGGAACCGAACAATGCACCCGACACACCAGGGTCCTATAGACAGAAGAGCTCGGCTATTCCTCATAATAACGAAAAGTCTTCATCAATGATGTTAGTTGTGAGGACATTGTTTAGCTAACTTAGCCTTAGGAACCGAACAATGCACCCGACACACCAGGGTCCTATAGAAAGAAGAGCTCGGCTATTCCTCATAATAACGAAAAGTCTTCATCAACGATGTTAGTTGTGAGGACATTGTTTAGCTAACTTATCCTTAGGAACCGAACAATGCACCCGACACACCAGGGTCCTATAGACAGAAGAGCTCGGCTATTCCTCATAATAACGAAAAGTCTTCATCAATGATGTTAGTTGTGAGGACATTGATTAGCTAACTTAAACTTAGGAACCGAACAATGCACCCGACACACCAGGGTCCTATAGACAGAAGAGCTCGGCTATTCCTCATAATAACGAAAAGTCTTCATCAATGATGTTAGTTGTGAGGACATTGTTTAGCTAACTTAGCCTTAGGAACCGAACAATGCACCCGACACACCAGGGTCCTATAGAAAGAAGAGCTCGGCTATTCCTCATAATAACGAAAAGTCTTCATCAATGATGTTAGTTGTGAGGACATTGTTTAGCTAACTTAGCCTTAGGAACCGAACAATGCACCCGACACACCAGGGTCCTATAGAAAGAAGAGCTCGGCTATTCCTCATAATAACGAAAAGTCTTCATCAATGATGTTAGTTGTGAGGACATTGTTTGGCTAACTTAGCCTTAGGAACCGAACAATGCACCCGACACACCAGGGTCCTATAGACAGAAGAGCT
>JAVTVY010034676.1:0-138781 GCA_036873755.1 Hanleya hanleyi | reverse complement strand
AGGCATGTGCTGTAATATTTTCTTACCATTCATTAGAAAATGAGTAACCTTAATGGTAACCTATAGAGGGTCTTCTAAAATGAAATTGGAAAACCTCCAGAAGAATGGGGCCTACCATTCATTACAGCACACGCTAGATTTCTATATAAAACACAATGTTTCAGGATATAGGATGATCAATTGTTTCAGCAAAATCTCTATGACAAGTTCCATTCACAAGGAAATTTGAAGTGGTTCTTTTTGATGATCAAGGGGCATAACTCAGAAAAAAGTCAGATCAGGTCAAGAAGGACATCTTCACATGTTGACAATATTGTGACTGTCAAATTTCTAAAGAATCTGACAAAAACTTGTGCATTCACAAGAGAAGGCAGCAGATGGAACTGGGTTTTTTTTCACGCAGTTAGTCGAGAAGGTCACATGCACATCTTCACATGGTGATGACAATGTGTGGCGAATTTCAAAGGCTTCCAGCAAACCTCTGACGAGTTGCGTATGGAAGTAGTTTTTTTGATGATCAAGAGGCATAACTCAAGAGAAAATGATGAATTGGGTCGAAAAGGTCACATGCTCATCTTGACATGGTGAATAGGGTTGAAAGGTCACATGCTCATCTTGACATGGTAATGTGCGGCAAGTTAGGAAAGAATCCAGCAAAACCTTTTGGACGAGTCACATTCACAAGCAAAACTGATGGAAGTATTTTTTTAGATGATCAAGTGGCTTAAAGGTGAAATGCAAAGGTTTTCATAATTCCCTATTTACATTCTTCGCGAGCTAGTTAATGATGGGAATATCAGCCCAAATACTCTGTTTGGTTTTATTTGAAGTATTTTGTCTCCTGGTAGCTTCTGAAAAGTGCTTCAAAGTTGGCATCTCAAGCCCGGCCGATTTCAGAAATGAAATCCGCATCGCTTATCTGCCCTTGTTTGACGTTCGTTTGTGACGTCACATCAGACCATCTGGCCGGTCGTCAATACTTGTAACGTTCAGTCTCCGGGCGGCTGGTCTGACGTGACGTCACAATCAAGGAAAGATAAGCGATGACGTTTTGCAAATCTGAATTCAGCTGCTAGAGGTACCAACTTTTAAAAAGATTCTAGTAGACAAGATAATTCAAATTAAACCAAGTGAAATAGATAGACTGGTATTTTTATCATTATTCAACCTATATAAAATGTGAAAAGAAGAATCTAAAAAGCTTTGCATTTCACCTTTAAGTCTGGAAAAAATGTCAGATCGGGTCGAAAAAGATCACATGCACATGTTTACATGGTGAGGGTAATGTCTGCCAATTTGGAAAGAATTCAGCAAAATATTTTTCTCATGGGCGGACGGACAGATGATGCCATACCATAATACATCTCGTCAAAATTGACGAGCATATACAAATTTGTCATGAACCGAAGACATATTCCTACGAAGTAGGCTACAGATCGCAAATTGTCCGGTAATGAGTGAGTCAGTCAGTCCATCCGAATCCTTTCGTCGGCAAAATAAGGAGAACCATTGACATTAGAACCTTGATTTTTGGCATGAACGTGCATTAGGGCATTGTTACCAGCAAGTTCTGATCTGGAATAATTCTGATTAAAATTACATTGATAATTAACACTTCAGTATATTGTTATAGATATACATTGTGTATGTAAACTGTAGCCTTTAACGTGTATCCTATTTCACATTGGCCACACAAGGCTTGAGCCTTCAAATTCAGGTCAAATTATCCACAGCTAAAAATACCCTGTCCCACTGTATGGCACATGGCCCTGAGGTTAATCTTAAGTACTGCATATACCCTCAAACAATCAGTGCTGTTTCCATAACGAAGCTGAGGTGGTTTAACGTTTATCAATGAAGAAAATCACCGAACAACCGCCATAGAATAACAAGAAAACCGGAATAGTACATTCATCAGATTGCCGATGCCCAAAATGTGTTGTCTCATATATCTAGATTACGTGATGTAGAGACGCTATTTATTCGTCTTTGTACCGGTTATGCTCAGGAGAATGACATAGAATCTTGTGCATAAAAGGTGTTGGTCTTGAGTTGAATTACCGTAAACTACATAAATGCTACCTTTCTACTATAACGGGTATATAAAAATTTGTTGTATTGTTGGGAAAATAATGTGATTCAAAAAGTTGTTTTGATCCTGTACAAGGGCACCGAAATTCAAACTTTATATTTCAAACTTTGTATGCACTTTCCAGAGCTTGATTCAAGCTTAAAGTGTGTATTCAACACAGACTTCACTGTTCCAATGTGCATGTTTCACCAAAATCGGGGAAATTAAATGCAAGATTCAAATTGACTGAACATTTATGAGTTACCATCTCCCAGATTTTGGTGAAACATTCACATTGGAACAGTGAGTCTATGTTGAAACTCAGTATACACACCTCAAGCTTGAATCAATCATTGGAAAGTGCATACAAAGTTCGAAATATATGTATTTAGGCCGTGTGACGCCACTGGACCTAGATGTGATTGCAACAGACCACCATAGAATACCATGCATTATTTGCAGTTTACTCTGTGTAATAAAATCGTAAAAAATTACAATAAATACTTTCCCACACTGTTTGCAATGGTCTTTCATTTGATGGAAACTTTACTTGAGTTTACGATCACTTTAAGCCTGGCGCATACAAGAGCTATCTGCTGAGCTAATGGCCTGAATTGCCTGTCAGCTCAGGGGCTTGCTAGCTCTCATGTGGTTTCAGCACACATGGTGAGCAAAATGTTCACTGAATTGATTTCAGTTCCCGCAAAGCGCCTTATTTAAGATCATGTGATCTTTCATGTGACCGGGCTGGCATAGAAATGGCCATTTTGAACAATCGTGCGTATAAGTTACGTGAAAACAAGATGCGTTTCATTGGCCTGTCGAATAAAACGGCTGAGCTGTTAGCTTACGTTCGCCGCACACACTGAGGATTTGGCCTCGCGAGGCGAAATATTTTTCTCCCAACCTCGCTAGGCCAAAAACTCACCAAAAACTTCCCGCACACGAGAGCTAGCCCCTGAGCTGACAGGCAATTGGCTCAGCTGATAGCTCTCATGTGCGCCGGGCTTAAAACACCAGAAAACTACCAAGTTTGGAACATAAATGTAGTACAAACCTGTCTTACACTCCTTTATTTCCTATATTTTCCTATATTTTATTCAGAAAATTCTTATATTTCTCCTATATTTTTGCAAATTTCCTCCTATATTTTCACTGTGAGCCACTTGAAGGCCTGCATGTACTATGACTTTTTTCTTAATTTGGTGGTAATGCAGTTATATAAATTAGGTTTTTGGATTATGAATGCGGAAATTCTTTAATGGATGACGGCTGAAGGTTGAATGATGAACTAGACGATAAAAGGTGTGAAACAGCAACATGGCCCATGTTACATCACACCGAGGTTAGGCAACAAACCATTGGAAATGCTGTACTATTTTACTCACTGAGTTTTACAGGTGATAATTTCTGTTTGCAAATGTCTCAACTCCGAGACAATAACATTTTCGAAGTTGTTTGGATTTTCAGTTTATTATTTTCCAGTTTTTGCAGTACAGCCAAAGTTAAAGCATTATGCGATGCCCAACCTTGACCCGACGTCACGTGGGCAAGGAAGTCGTCTCATGCCTTTCATGGCTAAAGAGCTTGGGACTGTGGGACTATTGAAGGAGGTCCATTTGCTACCTCATTTTTTTGGCCATGAGAAAGAAGAAAAAGACTTTTTATGACTGACAGATCAGTGGATCAAGAAAATGAACATATGATCAAACATTACCACATGAAAAATGTTGAACAATTTACTATTTAGCATATGAATACAAAATTTTCCATGGGTGAAGCCTAAACAGTGTGGCTCAAAAACAAATGAAAAAACACATGTCCACATCAAATACATTGTACCAGTATGGATTCATAAGTCTTTAAGTCATTGCTGGAGCCAAGAGGCTGAATTGTTCATGATAAAGCTGATGATGACTCGTTGAGTCTGCACATCTGTAGGTGTTAGAGGTACATGAAGTAGCTTGTTTCTTGGCTGTCTTCCAGATCTCTCTATCATTCTTTCAAAGAGTCGGATGACCACTTGGAGGAGTTGATTTTGAAGCCTCTCCTGTAAATGTCAAATACATATGTCAGTATTTAGACATACAGAAGACACATTAAAAGAGACATTGCAAATCCTTGCCCTCAATAGCCTCAAACATCAACCAAAGAATATATTTACTGTTATTATGAATATCATATTAAAACAAATTAACATGCAAACCGTGTAGACTGTCAAAATTAAGAACCCAGGTGAGATATGATGGTAATGAGAAAAGGTAGATGTTGTGATAATGGCAATACCCCCAAGGCAAGTTTTTGGTGGAGAAGGGACAACCACAATTTCAACATTGCCAGGTGGTACTACCTAAGCCTTTAAGGATCAAGCTCATTCAGAATTGGTTTGTGGAGGAAGTAGGAGTACCTGGAGAGAACCACTGCCTGTTGGCAAGTAACTGGCAAACTCTCAAACATGCACCGCCCTAAAATGAGTTAATGGTTACACATTGCATACAGTTTCAAAGAACTATGACAGCGGTTTTAACAAACGGATGGATATTTAACGTGGTTGCAAAAGATAACATGCATATCTATGATTCTGAAACCAAATGTCTCCAGGGGCCCTCTGGTGCATGTGTGAAAGTTTGGCAAATACTTGCCGACAGGTGGTGGTTCTCTCCAGGTACTCTGGCTTCTGCCACCACTAAAGATGGCTGTCACCATATGAGTGAAATAACCTTGTCGAGTAGGACGTTAAACTAATCCCCCGTCCCCCCCCATCCCCCCCTTTTTTCCATCCACTGCTAACTAACATCCAATTCAAAATTTCAAAGACTTGAATGCGCGTAGTCATGTTAATAATGTAGGCATAAAGCATGATAAAGCATGTTCTCATCAGTGTGATTTTAACAAATTTTGCAGTGATTGTGTTAATTATTCGATTAGCATGATTAGTGAAATAATTTTTGTACTCATTTTAGGAGCCTTACTTAATATAACAACAGTAGGTTAGTTTTTGAAGAATCTATTCATTATAATCCATACATTAAAATACTTATGCGCGGTTTTGGCATTTACTAATAGAACGTCAGGTGAACAAGGGAGACAACTCATATGGATTCATTTCGCAGTTTTCAAGAAATAGTCCACCGGTTTCTCGCATGTTTTACAGACTGTATTTACTCAGTAAATGTTATGTACATCAGGTAGTTTAAGTGGGATTACTGCTGGATAGGCCGGTCCTGTCTTGGATTACTGATGGATAGAGGAGTCTCGTACGGGATTAATGCTGGATAGGACAGTCCCGTGTGGGATTACTGCTGTGCAGATAGGCAGTCCAGTATGGGATTACTGCTGCATACGGCAATCTTGTGTGGGTTACAGCTGGGAAGGCGAGTCCCGTGTGGGATTATTGCTGGATAGGCTAAACCTGTGTGGGATTACAGCGGGATAGGTGGGGTTACTGCTGCATATTGCAGTCCAGTATCCTATTACTTCTGAATAGGTCAGTCCCGTGTGAGATTACTGCTGCATAGGCCAGTCCCGTGTGGGATTATTGCTGAATAGGCCAGTGCCATGTGGGATTACTGCTGGATAGGCCAGTCTGATCTGGGATTACTGCTGGATAGGCCAGTCCCGTGTGCACACCCTGCATACCAAACGGCTGCTCCAACTTCCGCCGGAGGGTCAACTTCCGCCGGAGGGAAATTACAAATTAGAGAAGCTAAATAAGTTCAGATTTTTCATTTTTTTGGTAGTTTTCACGTATTTACTACTCGACAATTGAATGAGAAAATGTTCTCAATGGGACGCGTTAGCAATTCGTGTGAAATTTTCAACTCGTCCTTGTATTATTTTTTAATTACAATTCATTTTATCTGACATTAAGAGCTAGATTGCAACATAACAGTGATTAGATGCTTAAAAAATCATCTATCTTTGTATCCTTCGTCAAATATCCTTCGTCAAATAAGTTATAGATATATGAAGAATAGTTCCTTAACAGCAGGCTGATAGCTTGTAGTTTCAAATAGTTCAATGTACTTCAGTCAATGTTAGATTTTCTAGCCCATGCATGTTCGTATATGATACAAATACCGCCGGAGGAACATGTCTCGAAGATACGATTACCGCCGGAGGATCTAATCTCTAATTGCGTTTGTCTATGTACACGATCAGGCCACTTTACTATATGTTAACCATGCAGACATAGCCATGATCATCACTAATTTTATCCTCGACATTCACGCCCATCGTACCAAGGCGTTCTCGTCAGCATTGTAATTTTCCGGTCTCTTTGGCGAATCATTCTCCCCTGTGTAACCCCCTAAATTGTCGGTGAAACAACCAAATTTCTGACAGTATGAGATATACAATCTGACGCCGTGATAATGTTGCGAATGTGTATCCGTCAGATACAGTCTAGGTATCGGATAACCCTCAAACACTGTTGAGAGCATCTATTTAGAGCACCATTAAGCGTTTATGAACAAGAAGTACCGTAATAGATAACCATTTCTGAGTTTATTGGGTTGTTTAAACTACACGGTTTATGGAAAAAATAGGTAATAAAAATAGGATTTGGTTAGACCCTGTGATTATATTGGGTCTGATTTTAGTTAGACTGGGGACCGGCTAGGCCCCGGAAGCTCTGGGGTTCTAGGCAGCGGGAGACGCATTCTGGCCAATTCCCAATGGATAAAATCGCAAATCATCTCTCAATTATCGCTCGTATTTTGATATTTTTTGTGTTTTTCTGTGAGGGTTCCTGGAATTGTTTTTGAAAATCTAAACGTGAAATGGCGTGTTCTGGCATTTTGACAGCTATTTCCCACTTTCGAGAACTGTATTTTTTAGACTGATGTACAACGAAAAGTAGAATGGTTTTTGAAATGGAATTAATCACTTTTTATGGTCTCTACTGAGGAATTTTTGCATTTTGACGGAATATTTGGACTTTTGTAGAGTGAACTAACGGAACTAACTTTCTTCTCTCCAGTAGGTCGGGGATATTCTTAAATATAGATTTAAAATTGTGCTTTCTAGACAGTACAGCCTATTTTCGACTTGTTTTGGATAACCCTATCTGGCCTGGGCGATTTTGGGATGTACAGCAGCCTGCCCCCCCCTAAATATTTTCGCTATCTCTAAGGCTAGAGGGCTGAAACTTACTACACTATATCTTTGGGTCAAGCTCTAGAAGAAAATGTAAAAAAAAATCCAAGATGACCGCCATGATGACGCCACAGACGTCATTTTCTAAAAGAGCATTTTGGACGATTTTGGGTAAAAATCTTCGAATTTGTTTACTTTGTTTTTTCTGCGCAAAAACTGCATGATAAATTAGTAAATAATAATCTGGCATGAAATAAAATAAGTTTTGCCCACTTTTCTATACAGAAAAGTAAAAATTTTGAAGAAATATAACGAAAACATCACTTTTTCTGGTACCCCACATGGCCACCATTTTGAAATTACCCATGATCCTCTGCTCGTGAGGTTATGCAAATAGGCTCAAAATGATAATAATGATAACCTTTTACGTGACGAAGTTTCTGCTCTTCATTTTTTGGCGTTCCGGAGATATCGCAGAAAGTTTGTTCGGGGGGGAGGAGCATTTTGGCACTCCCTCCCCCAGGACTGGTAGGGTTAATGGGGGAAGGGAGAGAGCGGGATCAGGGGTTGTTTTTTGGTGATGCTAAGACATATGGTTTCAGTAAAATGCATAGAATCGCGTTGAATCAATATGCGAATTTTTGTGTAATTTTTGAAGAACTGTGGCGAAAACATCACTTTTCTGGTACTCCCAATGTCCGCCATTTTGAATTTACCCATGATCCTCTGCTCGGGAGGTCATACAAATAGGTTCAAAATGACCCCAATATGATAATCGGAAAAGTCACGGAGTTTCAGCTCTCAATCTTTTGTCGTTCCGCAGATACGAGCAAAAAAAACAACAAGGGGGGAGGGGCGTAAAGTGCCCCCCCCCCAGGCCTTGTAGGGTTAAGGTACAGGGACGTCGGAAGCAAATTCAAAGTGGTACGGCCACTATCCTATCACTTTAGGCGAGAGTCCAGGGGCCGCCGGAAGCTCAATCACAAGGTCCGGTACGGACCGGGAAAGGTAGAATGCACCCAGAAACAACCTAGCGTGTATGACAAGTTGGACAAACGAACAACGAATTCGTAAGAAGAAAACTAATTTTTTGTTTCGTTGATAAAATAACGTGAACATCAAACGGCATCATGCATATGAATGCACATGTTACTAATTCACGGTCGGTGCTCAGAGCCGCTATCAAATTCACTGGCGCTCTGGACCGATCAAAGTCTTCTTCAACTTGGAAGCTATCAAAACTGCGTAGTTCGTTTGCTTTTCATTCTGTGTTAATTTATTTCTTTTTTCGTTTTTTGTTTTTTCTTTCTTTCATATTTTTGTTTATTGCGCAAAAGTGGTACGGCCATGGCTTACGACTCCCTTTAGGTGAAAGGTTGTTCAATCCGGAACTAAGTCCCGACAGTTATGTTTTTTATTGCATGGCCTGTCCATTTCTTAAAACTTTAAGATATCCAACACTGTCGGTTCAGCCTTCATGATTTATTTTTGAGACCCTCATAAGACTTATACAGACGGACAACCTAGAAAATTGTGGAATTTACAAATGCAAAACGCTGCGCCCTGCTGCATTCTGATAATAGTAGGCCTTTTACCGCATCACATTTGCCATTCTCTCTGGAAAACTATCAAAACTTCAGTGTAGTGTTTATTTATTTTTTCCTGCTCAAATTATTGGGGGCTTCAACCCCCGTAGCCCCTTCCCCCGCTCCGCCGTGCTTGTTAGATACTCCGGCGGTAACTGTATCATAATATTATTGAATCCGGCGGTAATCAGATCTCACTCCGCCGTATGTTGTATCACCACTTCAACACAGGTCATATTCAGGAGTCTCAAAATCATCGAAATTCTTCTTTTCACATACAAATATTATCTTGCCATTAAAAGGCAACCTCGTTCTACACAACGATCGTAGGTATATTCTTGATTAATTAGATAAAATGCATATTTGATGTAGTTTTTCTAAGAAAGGTTTCTAGATTCGGCTTCTAATGGATGTAATTGTCTATTTAGAATTATCCCGTTCTCAAAAACACGTCAGCTAGTTAAATAAATGTACCATCTAATGACTGAGACAATGTGATATTGTTGATAGGGTATGGTTCTGACATATCAACGTAAAAATCAACACGTTGTCCTACCATTTTTCACGCCCTTCCCTCCGGCGGAAGTTGACCCTCCGGCGGAAGTTGGAGCAGCCGTTTGGTATGCAGGGTGTGGTGTGGCATTACTGCTGGATAGGCCAGTGCCATTTGGGATTACAGCTGGATAGGTGAGTCCTGTGTGGGATTACTGCTGGATAGGCCAGTCCCAAATGGGATTACTGCTGGATAGACCAGTCCGGTCTGGGATTACTGCTGTATAGTTGAGTTCCATATGGGATTACTGCTGGATAGGTCAGTCCCGTGTGGCCTCACTGCTGGATAGGCCAGTGCCATTTGGGATTACTGCTGGATAGGTCAGTCCCATGTGGGATTACTGCGGGATAGCTCTGACCTAGGAAAACATGAAACATGTCCACCAAGATTTATAATCATCTCACAAAAGATTCGACAAACTTTCCATGTACAGATGTAAATTTTTGCCCAACAAAAACCTTATCAATGGAAACGTACAAAGTCTAAACTGCAACAATTAGGACAAAAATTCATATTTAATGTCATATTTCTTAAATAGCACATGCACATCCTCAAATCACATTGAACTTGGGTAGCAAGTGTCAAACTCATCCAATGAAAGCTGACAGCTTCAGAAACCTTTATCATTGGCAAATTACTTAGACAAAACTCTCAAAATTTGAACAAAAATTAATATTTCATGTCCTAAATAGCACAAGTACATCCTCTAATCATAAGAAACATGTGTACCAAGTTTCATAATCATTCAATGACAGCTGACAACAGCAGCAACTGTGATGTACAGATGTACATGTGCACTTCAGCTAAACGCAAAACTCTATAATTTCCATAATTTGGAGATAAATTAATATTTCATCTCAAAAATAGCACAGGTAATAGCACAAATTTCGTAATCATCCAATGAGATCTGACATCTGCAGCAAACTTACCATGTATGTGTATACATGTAGAGGCCTACATGTACAATTCACCTAAACAGAAAACTCTATCATTTGCCATAATTTGGACAAAAATTAATATTCCATCTCAAAAATAGCACAGGTACATCCTCTAATCATAGAAACATGTGCACCAAGTTTCATAATCATCCAATGACAGCTGACAACTGCAACAAACTTTCTAAGTACAGATGTGCATGTGCACTTCAGCTAAACGCAAAACTCTATCATAGGGATTTTAACATTGGAGCACCGCAGGGGTAGTACCCCCAGGTGGAGTACCCACACCCCATATTTTTGTGGGGGGGTTTTTGTATTTTTTCTAAATTCTCTAGATTTTTTTTTGAATTTGCCAAACCAAAAACCTTAATCATTTCCAGGCCGGGGACACTGACGACATCGTCTTTCCCCCCTCACAATATCTCCCCTTTACTTCGTAAAGCAAGATAAAAGTAATGATTTTTATGAATTTCATGATTTTGGGGATCACAGTGACCTTGACATTCAGTCCTGACCTACAATTTGGTATGTGACACATCATGTCCCCCTAATGTATCTACTGACAAAAACATGAGATTGATCTAATCAAAACCCCTCGGCTTTCGCTAAGTGATTGTGACCCATGTGTAGTGTGAACTGGGGAAGAGATAGTTCTATGTGGGATGATCAAGATATACCGGTAGTTGGTTATATTCAGGCATATAGGACAGAAATAGAAAAATTATATATCTGTAAAGGGGCATAACTCTGTAAAATATGGGTTGAGGGGAGCCACTTTTGATAGGCACATAGCACTCTGTAAAATAAGAACCGAGACAAATAAGCTGTACCGAATTTAACTTGTACATTCAGCTACAGATAACAAAATTGGAGATTATTACATCCAAAAGAGGCTTAACTCCATAAGCCGAGGCGAGTAATCCTTTGTTGGCTTGTAGAATACAACAATTTAAATAAGTTTCCAAAATATAGTAGCTATACCAAACACAGTTCTGCAAAATATAGTTGGTTATATTCAGGCATATAGGACAGAAATAGAAATTAATATATCTGTAAAGGGACAGTATTCTGTAAAATATGGGCCGAGGGAAGCCACTTTCAATAGGCGTCTGACTTAGCACTAGATAAATAAGTGTTGAAAATTTGGTGGTTGATTCTGCGGTCACAGTGACCTTGACTATTGACCTTGACCTAAACTTTGGTACATGACAAACAGTCTCCCCGGAATTTCTCAATGGACACAAAAATCACAATTTTTAACAATTTCACGATTTTGGGGTCACAGTAACCTTGACTTTTAACCTTGACCTACATTTTGGTATGTGACATATGTCCCCCTATTATCTACTGACACCAACAAAAATGTTATTTTAATCATTTCCTGATTTTGGGGTCACAGTGACCTTTGACCTTCAACCTTGTCCTAACTTTTGGTATGCGACACTTCATTTCCCCTTATTGAATCCACTCACAAAATTTAGAAATTTTTAATGATTTCCTGATTTTTCGGTCACACTGACCTTCGACCTCTGACCTCGACCTACATTTTGTATGCAACGCATTGTTCCCCCCTAGGGCATACATTCACCAAAAATTAGAAATGCAGATAGAAAACTGTCAATGATATCCTGATTTTAGGCAAGTGACCTCTGACCTGAGCCTCGATCTCAATTTTGGTATGCGACTCATCATCTCCACCTAGCATATCCACTCACAAAAAAATTGCAACTATGGATAGAAAATGTTCACAGATATACACCGGACACGACCACTTCAGTGATTTTCTGTTTTTTAGGCCAGTGACCTTTGACCTCGAACTTCATTTTGGTACATGACACATCGTCTCCCTCAGGCCTCTCATTTTGAGGAGAGTGATTAAGGTTAAAGGATACAATCACTCGCCTCAAAATGAGAGCCCTGCTCCCTGTAGGGTATCCACTCACCAAAAATTGGAACTCTAGATAGAACTAGAGCCTATAGGCTTTTTTATATATCGATGTCTGGGAATCATAGAAACGACTGGTATTTGTCATGCCTGTGATCATCAGCATACATCACGGTTCACCACGGTTTTTGGGCAAAACCTAAATAGTCAAGTATTTTATTTTTATCAAAATAATACCAGAAGCAAATGAACTAGAATTCTGCACGTTACAGCTTGACCCATTGCAATGCATTGGTTACCCAGCCTCCCTTCTAATAACATTTGACATTGTTCGCAAAAAGATTGGCAAGTTTCATGTTCGCACGATTCAAAATCGAGTGATGCATCATTGGAGATTGAGCTGATGCTGAAATTTGAATAGCAATCCTGATCCTCCATCCAGGTCTGTGTACGCCGTATATACTGGTACATAACAAATAGTGCTCAAACGGTTCGTTGAAAATAACAGCAACAGATGGGAGGGGAAGGGAGGGAATTTGGCTTAATGTCACACTCAAGTTTGTTTCACTCATATGGTGACAGTCAGTTTGGTTGGTGGAGGAAGCCGGAGTACCCGGAGAGAACCACCGCCCTTCGGCAAGTAACTGACAAACTTTCACACATGGACTAGCTGGGCTCGAACCCGTGCCGGTTCAGCGGTGTGAGGCTAGCGGTCACCAGCGAAGCGCCTTAGACCACTCGGCCACCGAGGGCCCTTTACAGACGGATGCATGCTTCGTCTTGTTCATAGAAAAGTCGAGCTTATAAGAGATATGCTGTAGAATGATCTCTTGGTTGTCTTCGAGGGAATGAAACATGGGCGTCTCTCCAGTTTTGCTTACATCTTTGTTCAAAGGGGATGAAATATAGGACTGCTGACCTGGCTTTTATTTTGCTCGATTCTGAGAAAATAAAAGGTCATGAATGCGACTTGCCACTCCTAAAAATTATGACCGATCTTATATCTATGACAAACCCATATTCTGCCAAGGTACGGCCAGAGATGAGGACTAATCCTATGAAACATACATAATTAATCACACCCATTATCAATGTTAAAACCATAAATGTCTCTCTCTCTCTCATCCCCCACATTGTGCTCTTGCATTTCATCTACGATCTTACATGTGTGAGGATGTGGAAGGGTCTAGTAAGCAGTGGGTGATGTACATGTAGCCTAGATTTAAATATATTTAGCTGACTATACCCTATGCCACATGTATATGCCAGCGCTAACAGCACCAATGTCCTTTCAATCCATTTTTAAATCATAATGTTAACAAAATTAGTAATTGTAGACACAAATGTATAATGAGATATAAATCAAGCATTATGTTGATGGGCTGCAAAATCTGTGTGAGAGGTGGCCCTTCAATTTCAATCAAAAAATCCTTTGTCTGTCTGACAATAATAAACTTCATGAACAGATGAAATGCCAATAAATTGTCATAATGTTAACAAAATTAGTAATTGTAGACACGAATGTATAATGAGATATAAATCAAGCATTATGTTGATGGGCTGCAAAATCTGTATGAGAGGTGGCCCTTTAATTTCAATCAAAAAATCCTTTGTCTGTCTGACAATAATAAACTTCATGAACAGATGAAATGCCAATAAATTGTGTCATAATGTTAACAAAATTAGTAATTGTAGACACGAATGTATAATGAGATATAAATCAAGCATTATGTTGATGGGCTGCAAAATCTGTATGAGAGGTGGCCCTTCAATTTCAATCAAAAAATCCTTTGTCTGTCTGACAATAATAAACTTCATGAACAGATGAAATGCCAATAAATTGTGCTATATAAGTTTACTGCCTATAGTGCCACTCAATGAACAATATCACGAAACTACAAGATGACGCAAAATCCTCAGATGTGGCCTGGGGAATGTAGATATTGGACTCAAGTCATCAGAATTTCATATATTTAAAAAAAATGGCCATTTGGCTTACAAGGGATGTGAATTATAACACTGGGAATGTTACATTCATGTTCAGAAAAATAGAATTACTTTTCTCTGATTAAGAAGCAAATTTCCATTTTTGTGAAAACAAAATATTATTTTGAGATGCAAAAATGCATCTCCATGATTCACCAACACCACCAAAATCTTGTCAGTCCTTTGCCTATCTTGCAAGATCATTATACCCAAATTTCATGGAAATCAAACACGTTGTTCAGAAGATATGAAGTTACACATGTTTACCTGCATTCATGTGTATAGCGCCACCTAGTGACGACCAAATGCCACGAAAAACAAGCAGGTGAAATCTAAAGCAAGAGTTTAATAGAAAAAAAACTGTAATCGTGATAATGGTTATGGAGGTTTTGATGTTACGTCAGATAAATGAGATTTTTCATTTAAATGGCAAATTGGTTCGCACCGAAAGGGAATTATCATGTCGGCAATCCTATATTTATGCTTGGCAACCTAGAATAGAACAGATTTTAAATATTTCTCCAAGCGAATTGGTTAATTTTCATTTCAAGAAAAACTTTTTTTTTTGAGACACAAAAAACTTGCATTTATAGTTATGCCAGCTACACCAAAATCTTTTCAGCACATTGACTATCCTTCAAGACCATTGTAATAAAATTTCAAAGAAATCAGACAAGCCGTTCAGACGAAATCGTCAGAGACAGGTTTACCTATACTCTGACTACAACGCCACCTAGTGGTGAGCAGCGGGTATCGAAACACAACCAGACAAATTTCCCAGGCCTAAGCAGATAGCACACAAAGTCTGACCCAAAAATATTTAACGGTTTCAGAGGATTTCAGAGATATTCACGTTTAAAGTCGCGGCGGCGGCGAATCCGGCGGAGCCGTTTCTCATGAAAACATAAGAGCATCCACTTTGTGGAAATGCTCTAATTCTTTATGGAAGAGGGCTGGTTAGAGGATTTGGATATGACACTTGATCAAACTGTTGGTAATTAACTCTTTACCATATCATGGATTAATGACAAAAGAATTTATGGCCAATATTACTCTGAGTAAGCTACTTGTACATGTATATTAGTTGCTAAAGCTGACAAAACTGGGTCAGCAGAAGAACTGACCTAGAAAGCTACCCACTGTAGGTACAATGTACATGAAAACCACTGGCTTCAGTGGCTATGTTACATTGCTGAAGAGGGTCTCAAGGAGAGGGAACTCTCAAATTCATTTGCCAAAATTTCCTTTCAAACACAGTGAAAACAAAGAAATGAGGAAAGTGAAGAGGAACATGAAATTGGAAATGCAGTATACAACAAATATACATTAATATTGACCAAACAAGCCATTTCATGTCGAAAAAATTGTGACATACACAGACCAAAAATCAACCAGCATTTTCCTCTTATAGTCCCTGGTTTAGCAGACGACAGTCTCTGGTCCAGCAGACGACATACTTTTACCTAGAAACATCAAACCCTCAACAACTGAGCACTTGAAAAACATCAAAACACATCTACTATATTCAGCTTACATAAAAGAACAACAAAAAGAATTCAAAAGAAAAAAAACAGGTTATCAAGAAGAAAAAGCTTCAGAACTATTTCTTTCGGTGCAAGAACTTTGTTTTGTGCAAGAGTAAACCGGGAACTTCATGTTACAAGAGTTACAGCTCCCCTATATATATATCTGGATGACCCTAGGGTCATCAGACCCTAACGGGTCTACATCAATATATGAAAATGTCCCAGATATAGACCGGACACGAGGGACGGACAGATGTCCGCACTAACATTTGATATCTTGAGCGGTCATTATTGCGTATAAGGACGTCTTAAGTGGTTTTTTCTTCTTAAGTGGTTATCCTCCTAAGAATGCCTTGTGCAATTCTCTACAATCCTGTCTAAAATGATGGATATTCTCTATAAGAAACGATTTTAAAACAGTGTTTTCTCTTAAAGAAACGATTTTAAAACAGTGTTTTTTTCTTGGTGTTTTTGAACTAAACATCCATCAGTGGTATAATTGTGCAACATTGCAGCCAACTTTCAACAATGTTTCGTTACAATGTTGCACAATTGTAACCACTTAAGGTATCAAATGTGGGTACGGACATCTGTCCGTCCCTCGTGTCCGGTCTATATCTGGGACATTTTCATATATTGATGTAGACCCGTTAGGGTCTGATGACCCTAGGGTCATCCAGATATATATATAGGGGAGCTGTAACTCTTGTAACATGAAGTGCCCGGTTTACTCTTGCACAAAACAAAGTTCTTGCACTGAAAGAAATAGTTCTGAAGCTTTTTCTTCTTGATAACCTGTTTTTTTTCTTTTGAATTCTTTTTGTTGTTCTTTTATGTAAGCTGAATATAGTAGATGTGGGTACGGACAGACAGACAAACGGATGGAAACCGCCATAATACACAATACGTCCGCCTTTTGGCGGGCGTATAAAAAAGCAATCAGAGTTTGCTTCAAGTTTGGAGCACTGTTACATGTAATTGCTTCGGGTATTGCATTTAGTATGTGATGTACATGCACTTCTGGAGATGGAGGGTGGGGCTGATTTTCCTTGGAGTTGGTTCGTCATGATAGGACTAAAATATTGTTTAAAGGTATGTTAAATCCTATTCACTAGCTCACTGTCACCCTTGGAGTGGTCACAATGCCCTGGGATGGGGGAAGGGTGATGGATATGTCACATAAATCTACAATGAGTTGGGGCTCAGTTCCTGGAGGGTGGGGACACTCATGGGGGTAATGGATGTGTCCCATGAGGTTAATGGGTGTGCAAAGTTTGGGAGATAGAGGATGGACTCAGTATCATTAAGGGGGTGGGGATGTAAACTTATATATACATAAGGTGGGGTTAGAAAGGAGTTGTCTTGAATGGGGTCCTTCAAGGGAAAGACAGATTACAAACATTTAAAGGTGAAATGCAAAGGCTTTTAGATTCTCGTTGCTCTCCAGTTATTTGGAAATTACGTCACACTGAATGTTTGAATGCTGCAAGTGGGAGGAAAAAAACTATAATTACATGTATATATTGATGTAATACAATCAAGTGTTACCCAAGCTTTTACCTTTCACAGAAATTTCAGCATTTGGAAGGTACGATTCAACCTCTTTTGCTGTACTTTAACATCATGGAGTCATAACAGAGCTGTTTCTATGGCTATGGCACTGACTTACTCAAATCCTGAAATATTAAAACGAGTATTTATACACATGTTACAATATTTTTTTATGATAATCAATATTCACCAAAAAGGAAATGTATTTAGCCCGCTACAACATGTTGCAGAACTGTCAAGAGGAAAATTGTTGGTTCTCAAAGGAATCAGACGGTGGAGTTAGCTAAAATCTGATGTATTTAAACTCGTGGGGTTTTTTTTAACTTCATCAGAGTCTGGTTTTATGTTTGGAGCACAGTAATCTCTTGGGTATTGCATGTAGTAAGTGAGTGAGTAGGATTTAACGTAGTTTTCAACATTTTTTGAGTCATGTAGTAAGTGAGTGAGTAGGATTTAACGTCGTTTTCAACATTTTTTGAGTCATATCACGACGGTGCCTACATGTGTCAGAACACGAGTGTCCACAGTTCCTATTATCCTGGACACTGATCAGCCCAGCTAGTAATCTTCATCAGTGTCTGGTCTTAAGTTTGGAGCACTGTAATCTCTTGGGTATTGCATGTAGTAATATGTGATGTACACATGGCAGTGTGACTAACGTGACAGGACCTATGAAGTAGGGTAGGCATTAGGACTCCGACACGCACTGAACTCTTGGAAATCCCCCGCCCCAAGTTGAAATCCTGTCTATATTAAGATTGGCACAGCCCAAGTCAGAATCACCAGTGATTTTCATCAAAAATCACCAGAAATTTTCATTAAAAGTAGGTCAGCTCAGAACTTGCTGGTAACAGTCCCCTAATGCACCTTCATGCAAAAAATCAAGGTTCTAACGGTTCTCCTTATTTTGCCGACGAAAGAATTCGGATGGACTCACTCACTACCTGACAATTTGCAGATGGTACATGTAGCCTACTCCTGTCGACTACATAAAAGGAAATTATGTACTTCTGTAACTAAGAATTGTTTTCAACTGATCTGAAGGGGGTCCCAACTTTTGTAGCACAAAGGAAGGCATTTGACGAAAAAACATGCAAATGAACAAAAACTACCCAGCTGTCAGGATTTAAATGCAATTACTTGGGAAAGTTTTCTTTTAAAAGTTTTTAAATTTGATGATATGCATGTACCAGTCTCGGTTTGAGAAATTAGGTCGAGGTCACTCATCATCAAGGTCACTTAGGTCAAGGTCACTGGTCCAACGTCAGAATCAAGTGTAGTGTATGATCCTTTGAGATACTATGGTCCATGCAATATAAATGGACTTGTAGGTTAACGTCAGGTTATAATTTGACTAGGGCAAGATACATGTACGTCAAGTTTCTTTAAGTGAGCTGAAGTGTTCTGAAAATGCATTTTGCTTTTTTAATTTGGAGGGCTGGGGCCAAAGGTTTATTAAGTTTTTTTACTACAGTGACCAATAATTTAGCATGTTTGATATTTCCTGAAATAAAATATTACTGAGTGAAGTTAACTAAATGATTTATTACATAAGGTGTCAAATGCAGCTAAAAAACCAACAGTGAATATTTAACTGATAAAGGACAAATCACAAATGAAATCAACAACTTCTTTACAGATATTCCCACACAGCTTCTTAAAACTCTCCAGAACCCCACAAGCACTCAGCAAAAAAGTAAAAAGTCGCCCACACGAAAAACTGATAAATTTTATAAATGATAAGGTGCCTGAAAATGTCCAGTTTGACATACCGTCAATAAAAGTAGAATCAGTGTATAAACATCTAATAAACTTAAATGCAAGGAAAAGTACTGGACCCGACCTCATTGGACCCAAATTCTTAAAAATGTCTGCACAAATAATTGCTGAACCTTTTACCTACATAATAAACATGAGCATTGAGCAAAATGAATTTCCTGAAAAATGGAAATTAGCCAAGGTAATTCCTCTTTTCAAATCTGGTGATCCAGAGCTCTGCGAAAACTATAGACCCATATCTGTGCTCTCATCCATTTCCAAAATAATAGAACGACATATCCATGACTCTCTCTACAATTATTTATCCACTTTCAAATTGCTGTGCGAAAGTCAGTCAGGTTTTCGTGCAAAGCATTCTTGCCAAAGCGCCTTAACCAAAATGGTAGAGTCCTGGCTAGCCTCCATAGACAAAGGACACCTTGTAGGCTGTGCCAAACTAGATTTTAAGAAAGCTTTTGATACCGTGAACCATGACATTGTACTAGAAAAACTGAAACATTATAAATTTTCTACCAAAGCACTTGACTGGATGAAGTCATATTTATACATGAATTGCAGGCAAGCACCTAAAAGGTGCGTGGACCCCTCAGCCTGTTTTTTTTTAGTCAAGTAGGATCAGGGCTGCATTCCGAAAAGCGTATGGGCACCCAAAACTCAAATGAAACAAAAAATGAAAGTGATAGACATAATAGACTTCGTTTTCACTTGAGTGGTGTGCTGGGATTACAGCATGCAAGAAAGTGTAGCTTTATCAGTGGCAATTTATGCATTGCACAAATGTGATAAGTTTAATGGCTTAGAAACACACTGATTGACACTCTCCTAATCACTCATTTTAAATAATTTCCAAGGTACAGTAACATGTTTGGTGACGAAAATTGAAGCATTATGTTGTACCAGTTAAATGTGTGGACACAAATATGGTTCATGCAAAAGTTTTAGGATAAATCATATGATGTAAAATAGAATGATTTAACAGCAAAATTGAAGAAAAATGTTGTCCTTCATTTAAGGTGACGCGAAATTCAAACTACACTTCTGAAATAAATATGTTTTGTGCAAAAGCTTTAAGATAAATCATATGATGTGGAGTAGAATGATTTAATAGCAAAATTGAAGAAAAATGTTGTCCTTCATTTAAGGCGACGCGAAATTCACACTAACAGGGGTTCGATACTGCAGGGATTCCCCTGCCAGTTATTTCATATTATACTTCTGAAATAAAATATGGTTTGTGCAAAAGCTTTCTGATAAATCGATGCAGCAAAATTGAAGAAAAATGTTGTCCTTCATTTAAGGCGACATGAATTCAAACCTAACAGGGGTTCGATACTGTGGGGAGCCCCTCGGCGGTTATTTTCTCTTGTACTTGTGAAAAAGCAATGTACACTGCAGGCTGAGAAGCTGTGAATAGGAAAAAGTCCAAAACTTTAACATTTAGTGCCCCAGGGGTGGAGGAATCCCCCAAGGGTAGTGCATAGGTTGAACAAGTGTAGCATCATGTAAGCTCTCAGAATATATGGGAATTGGGGAGTTCCATCCAATGGTAATCTTGAATGGCCCAGGCTTTCTTGTATCAGCGAACCTTCAAAAGTCAAAATGAAACATGCAACCAAGGGTTCCCAATGGGCATAGATAACAGTGCAAAAAGCCAAGCCATAAAATAAACAAAATAAAAGAAATAATTAAAATTCATGAAATCATCATAGCCATCTGAAAATCTAATCACTTCATCAGTCAACATTCAGGAAGCTCTCGCCAAAGTTTGGTCAGGCCTGACTTGATAGATCTGCAGATATTCAGCGGACAAGAACATGTTGATGGGCATAGATAACATTGCAAAAGCTGAGCCATCAATAAATAATAAAAAAAATAATTAAAAATCACGAAATCATCATAGCCATCTGAAAATCTAATCATTTCTTCAGTCAACATTCAGGAAGCTCTCACCAAAGTTTGGTCAGGCCCGCCTTCATAGATCTGCAGATATTCAGCAGACAAGAAAATGTTGACAGACGGACGTCCGGACGGACGTACGGACATGGCAACGACAAGACCCTACAGCCCTATGGGCTGAGGGGTAATAATAGACAACAGTTTGTTTTTATCGATGATCACATGTCTGATCCTCTCCCTATTAAGGCTGGTGTTCCTCAGGGGTCTATCCTTGGACCACTGATCTTTATTATGTATGTTAATGATTTATTGTTATGTGATTTGACAAGTACTATTGATCTATACGCAGATGACACTACTATATACCACACAGCCACAAGTTTAGCTGAGCTTGAAACAATCATGGGTCTGGACATGGAAGTCATTGAGGGATGGTGTCATGATAACAAAATGTACATCCACACATCTACATGTAAGTCAACAATTATGGTTCTCACAACTAAACACAACTCAAAAAAGCATGATCATACATTACACATCACTGTCAATGGAAAAGATTTACAAAATGTTAAAACAGACAAGATTTTAGGCCTGACTGTTGACCAAACTCTTAGCTGGAATGATCATGTTGATTCTGTCTGCCACAAGATCTCATCAAAAATTGGTATCCTCTACAGACACAGACACCTTCTCAGGAAAGAAGCATCGGTCACTTATTACAATGCATACATTCTTCCACACATAGGCTACTGCCTGACAATATGGGGGAATGCAACGACAACACAGTTGGATAGAGTTTTCAAGCTTCAAAAAAGAGCAGCCAGAATAATTCTGAAATCTCACTACCTGACTCCAACAGAAACACTCTTCAAGGAACTTAATTGGGTTAGTGTACATGAGAGAATAACCTACCAAAAAGCTGTTTTCATGTTCAAAATCACCCATGATCTCTGTCCCCCTTACCTAAATTCTCTATTCAATTATATCAATGAAATTACCACCCAAAATCTTAGATCAGCTGAGAACAATAAGCTCTATCTTCCCAGACCCAGAACAAACTACCTAGGGAAGCCCCTTCTCTCAGTGCTTTCAAGTCCAGACTCATGAAAACTATAAAACAAACTACATGTGCATAAAAAAAAACAACCTGTCTTTACTCATGCCGTCTTTTCATCTTATTGTACAACTTTAATCTCTGCCTTCTCATCTCTCTATATCATGTATATAGAATATTGTATTATTGGTTATGTATTAATATCTTTTCTCGAGGGCCTCCGGGAAGAACAGTTTTGTAACTGACAGAGTCACCCTCAGTAAATAAAGCTATATATATATATATATATATATATGCCGTCATCATAAACTAGGTAGGGGTGTCAAATTGAGTCACCCTGAGGCAACGCTAGTAAGCCTCCATCGGGCAAAGAGTTACACCTACATTGTACATCAAGAAATACTGTGCTAATATCATTTAATCAATTTCATGTAACTACTTGTTGTATTTGGAAAAATAGGTCACGGTCCGTCATCCTCAAAATGGCTCAGTTCTGTAACCATCCCCATACATTGCATGAATTTGTAAAGCCATACTTTAAGAGATAATGAGAAAACTGATGAGGATATTAGACAGATGAACAGCATGGTCTTCAGCAAGGCCCCACCTGTCTAAGCCCAGAAAGTCTTTGTGAGTGAGCCCTTGTTCTGAAGAGGAGTAGACATCTTAAAACTTGGATAGGTGAATTATTTTCTGTTGATCAAGAGATAACATTCTAGTATGTACTGTGACCTAATCTTTTCTTCATGCCACATCTTCTGTCTGAAATTTATATCATCT
Organism: Hanleya hanleyi; assembly: GCA_036873755.1. Taxonomy (NCBI): domain Eukaryota; kingdom Metazoa; phylum Mollusca; class Polyplacophora; order Lepidopleurida; family Hanleyidae; genus Hanleya; species Hanleya hanleyi. Next base: position 116,079 of record JAVTVY010034676.1, on the reverse strand, counting down.
TCATTCATGTCATTGCCAAGCATTTAATCTGCTGAAAAAATTCAATATATGAATTAGTGGAATTGGAAATCAGTGCTATGAATAGACTCAACTTACTTTTCGCTGTTAACAAGAACATGCATGATAAGTACAGATGATGGCAGAGATCAGCAAGGAAATTCAGACGAAATCTGATCTAAGTGCTCTGAGCACACATTGTACTTATACATAATTTTACCAATCAGGATTGAAAGTCCATGTATGTTTGACAACTTACAGATGAAAGTAAAACCTATTTTCTAGGTCCATAGTCCACTCCATTTTACTTATTTCTTCTTTTCTCATCGTTTATCTTCAGTTCAATACAATGCTGTCTTCTACTCGCTGTGAGGCATGTTATGTATTTCATCAACTTTATTGTAATGTAACTTTATGAGGGGAGAGGTGTTAATATAGGCCATGCCTGTTCACCAAGTATTCCATATTTATAGCTCATTTCAGTTATTCACAAAGCTATTCAGTATGTGAAAGTCTGTATAGTTACCCCAATAATTCAATCACCGGAAGTGCAGCAAATATGACTTATATCTGGAAATATTCTTCATGGCACCAGCTACAAAGTGTCACATTTGTCATTATGTGATTTTTCTTCAATTTGAATGAAGAATGAGAATGCTACTTTTTCTCTGTGTTTGAATAACAGAGTTGGAAAGTGAACTTCCTGTGATTGAATTATTAGGGGAATTACCATAGTTTGGTTCTGGAAGACGTGATGAAATATTAGTAACTTACAAAAGATGAAGACTCGTCTCAATCCTGCTGGAGATCCAAATTTTGTCTTACTGTGAGCTGCAAGTAGCTGTTTGGAGTGTTGAAGTCTCTCGTAATCTGCGAACCTGGTGGTGATTCTAGCAGTTCTAGTCAGTTCTTTGGTCAGTCTTCTGGTGCGATCTTTGCACTATTCATGACTATCAAAAGAAAACATTGGAAGAACATATCATCACCTCAATTACAGGAGAGTGAATGAAGATCAGAACTCCATCCACATTTTCATGGAATTTTCTTGTCCTTTTTGAAATTTTGGCTTCTTTTGAAATAAATTTTCATGATAATAATCATTTTCGGAGTGGTTCCAATTGGAAGGATGATCTGTCATTTGAAGGCAAGTTGCTGACTAAATACATGCACTTAACTCTGAATGTATCAAACTCATACTTCAGTCATTAAATCATTGTATCAGGCAATTTAAATCTTCTACCTCATGTATATAGTAAGCTTACATAGTTACATGGAATTGAACATATCCAACTACAGTTTGTTATAATTGTTCACCTACATATACTCAAAAACAGATTCCGTCTTCTACGTGTCTGTCTTCATGTTAAACATCCAGATATTCACTCGGTACCATGGACATAATATTGACAGTACCAGTACTTTATCATCGATACAGAACGAGATCAGGCAGGCTGCGGTACCTATATGAAGTAAACTCAGTCCATGAAATGCAGCACATTGATCCTATGAAACACAGAAACAATGTATGATAATAGATAAATAGTTAAATATACGAAATAAGAATCAATTATTTGTGTATATGTGGCAGGGAATTTTGGTTTGAGAAATTTGATGATGTCAGAGTTGCAGTTTGCTGAGTTTAAATTTTTTCTCAAATTTCAATGATTATGAATTATTATGTTGTCTAGAATTGAAATACGTAGTTACATATTTATGACTCTCAAGATGTTCAAGGGTCTCACCCAAAGTGGAAGACAAATTTCCAGGTCCATGGAAACTTTCTTTTTTTACTGCATTGACACATTGATGATGAAGCTCAGCCTGAAATAAAATCTTTGTAAAATGAGACAGGGTATAAAGTGTGAATATAGTTTGTGAATATGGGAAGGGGGGGGGGGGGGTGTAGAATTACAGCAGGAAATTGTTTTTGAGAGAGCTAGAACTAATAAATAAAATTCAAGGACAACACTATCTTTCTCAAGGATTTTCATGGCACAGACTCTCAACAATATTGAAATTTCAGCACGACAAAACAAGAATATTTTAACAGATTAATACTCACTCTACCCCTCCTGTGTCACTACACCTCCAGTCATCATGTTTATCCATATGACCAAGTTTTGCTGGTGTGTGAAGACCTAACTAAGATAATGTGAGTGTCCATTTCTTGGCACACCTTATACACAGAACTTTGGTAAAGTGTTCTTCTGTGATTGTGTTCATTCATTTATGTTAACTGTATTGCTGATCTGCAAAGACTTTATACCTTGATCAATAAATTTTATTCTTATCTACAGTTAGTTTTAAGGTGTTCTGTCTTCATATTGTCTTTCCACCATCAAATTTTATTTGTACAGATTAGGGTACTCAGTGCACTATTCTAACATGTCTAATGTACTTTGTCATACAGGGATACGGTACTGCACATTCAGCAATATTTCATTATGATCTCTTCACAGACCCACACCTCTTAATCGATGAAGGAATTCATGATCATTTCAGTTTTCACTTTAATAGTTCAGTTTTATTTTTCGAGAACTCATCAAACATGTCAAATGGCTTCACTCTGACAGCAGCAGTGCTCAGCTGAGATAATCCTCACAGCTTGAGCTGAGATAATCCTCACAGCTTGAACTGCTACGGACTACATGTACTTATACACTAATCTTCAAACATATGGCCTATTGTCTTTCAATAAATGATAAAACATTTCTGAAGCTTTGATTAATCAAAACTGCTCCATAACAAACTTTCATGCATGTCATTGGTCATTGCCTTTTCTGATGTAAACATCTGAGAAGGGTTGTCAATGTTATGCATTGCATCATGGGTTGTTTTGGAGCAGCAAGGTTTACTTGGGCCCATGTTCCGGATTCTTTGTTGTTGAAGAATTCTTTAGAATTTCGCTAATTACGATAATGATGTCAGGCTAAACACTCGCATAGTTACCTGTTGCTTTAATCCTATTCGACTGTCAACTGGTCAATCACCATCATCACTGCCCGACGCTTGCTGTCACTGTTGTTGTTGTAACAGACTGTGTGAAAACGTCGACATCAAGCAGAAAAACTGTTTTCTGAGAACAGCATTTGAAACCATAATGCATCAACAGGTGGTCAAGAAGACCCAGGGGTCAGTTCAGGTCATCTGGTGAGCAAATCGGACGTAGTCATCGATATTTGTTTCGTGTGGAGGGGCACCTGCTCACCGAGTGTGCTTCCACTGAGATTTTGAAAACAGCTGACCGTGAGCGCGCGACTTGGAACGCTGTTTGACTTATCCGCCTCCAAACAGGAGAGTTCACATACAATCGTCTCCGTGCCGTCTCCGCTCGTTTCCAATGACCCATTCTCCGTTCATTCTCATGAGAAAACGGAGAATGAGCGGACCGTCAATATATTAGACTATTTCTACCGTAAGACAACAAAGAGCTGCAACGGAGAATGGACGGAGAACGAGAAAATGGTACCATTCCGGACCAGAAACGACCGGAGAACACTGTAACGGTCCGTCCATTCTCCGATGGTTTTGTCCGTAACGGTCCACAAAAGTCCGTCTCCGCTCTGGTCCATTGCATTTGTCCGTCCATTCTCCTCGCAACTCCGGTCCGTTCTGTGGGGAAATTGCGTGTGTACGTGTATACGCTTGTTGACACGGTCGTGGAAAAATAAACGGCATGCCATGCTGTTTATTTTCAAAGATTAATTCCTTCTATTTTCTCGTGAATGGTAGAAACGAGTTTAGTTTTTTGTGGTCAAATGTGTTTCATTTTGTACCTGTTGTAACATATGTCACTTTCGCTGAGTTTGAGAGACATTGATTTCAGCCCAGATTTGAGGTTGATTACATCTTTAACTGAGACGAAAGTTTTTCACAGTGTTTTTTCTCGCAAAATTGATCTATTTCACAAAACGGCCATCATGGAAATGTTGCTCACTCTTGAAACCCCTAAAAAGTTGGGGTTTCAACTGGAACGCAGTCAGTTTTGGACAAGAAGAGCACACCAAATCTGTTTCCTGAGTAGCAGATTTCGCTCCCAGAGATTCAATTCAAAAAATTATCTGCATGTATCTGTTGAAAAAAGCTGAACACACCTCGGAAAAATGCCATAATACCAAGCTGACCCGTGCATGTATACAGTCCACTACAATACTGTCAATATCTCAGCAAACTGTTACCGCTCATGGAAACACAGCAAATTCGTTCATCGTTCACATCTGCTCCCGAGATTGGGAACATGACAACCAGGGCAAGCTCATTAATTATTGTATTTTCACCCTTTTACTGATGATCGCACACCTGATGTTCAGAAAATCGATTAACTCTATCTGGCCTGGGCTTTTTGGACGTAACCTGGCCTGGGTGGGGGGCTGAAATGCCCCCCCCCCCCGGCTAATTATTTTTCTTACCCCTTGAGCTACGGAGCTGCAACTTAGCACACTATACGTTTGGGTCAAGATCTACCAGAAAATGTAAAAAAATTCCAAGATGACCGCTTTCATCACGTCACAGTGACGTCATTTTCAAAAACGGTATTTTTGGTCAGTTTTTCGGTCGGATTTTCCGAATTTTTTATTATTCAATTTCTCCGTAAAAGCTGCATGATAAATCAGTGAATAATAATGTGATGTGAAATAAAATAGTTTTTGCCCACTTTTCGTCGCGAAAAATCAGAAATTTTGAAGAAATATGGCAAAAACATAACTTTTCTGGTACCAGACGTGGCCGCCATCTTGAAATTACCCATGATCCTCTGCTCGAGGGGTTATGCAAATAGGCTCAAAATGACCCCAATATGATAAACTATAAAGTCAAGGAGTTTCAGCTTTGTATTTTTTTTGTTATTCCAGAGATAGCCTCCCTGTTTACTCTGTTTAGCCTCCCTCTCTGATGGCACAGAAAAGTTACATCTATGACCCTTGAGTCCTGGATGACCTGAACAACAACTTCACAAGATAACGACAACGCCCTCAAATGAAGTTCACAATGGAAACAGAACAGAACCAACTCTGCGCCGCCAATTCACCCACATTGCCCATTAAAATGATTACCTTCCCAATCACCCCATGCATATATATGTCTAGAATGGGGGCGAAAACCACCTTACTGAATTAAGTCTGCTCTAGACATCACGCTGCCATGACTAGGACACATGCAAAATGTCTTCTCAAATTGATGATTATTATCATACACTGATATCCAAGTATAATCGTAGTGTGCAAGATCTTTGTCGCTATGTTTTGTCACCTCTGCCTGATTTCACTGAACCCGGCACAAGTGATCGTTGAAACATCATTTTTTGTCGGATCTTCGTTGTATTCCTATGAACTTTCACAATCAAAAGGCGGAGAGAGAGATGATTAACGTTTATCGTCAGGTTCAGCAATATTTCAAATATAAAGCGACAATTGAACAAAATTCTAAGTTTTCCAACAAACACAAGTTAATAACCCAGCCAGCAGTAATTAACACAACACGTTAAAACACATGTACATGCATTAAAATTTATACAACAAACCGATTTCTCCCAAATAACCTAAAATACAATCTTCTTTTACTCGACTAAAAAGATCTTCTAAAGTAGTTGTTCGATAAAATGAATCTCTTACAATCTTACAAAACATACACAGTCGATCAGAATATGTTGCGACTGAGATACAATATAACAATTTGGAAATTCAGCCGGAAAAAAAATACTGGCCAGTGATATGGATAAGACAATATGAATTTTGCAATGTTTTGTCGGTATCATTGAAAACTGTTGACTGCATCACTCTTTACAAGAAGAGAGCTTTTGCTTTTACTCATTTTGATGTTATCCATGAAGAGCTTGGAATTTAGTTCTAAGTGTTGTGTAAATGAAGTAATCCGTTTATGGACGCATTCATGTTTCATGAGGGTTTCATGACGACTATCTAGTGAATGCCATATCTGATGATCCTATTGTCTTTCAATATTTATATTATATTTATACATCATTATATTTATTAGATTGTCTCCCTATATACAATATATTAAGACTAGTGGGCGAGTACTGCAGGTGAGCCCCGCATGTTTATTTGATATCAACTTGCCCCTTTTCGAAGTTAAAAATATTGAAGACTGGGTTATAACTTTTCGTTGATTTGGTTGGATAAAGTATGCGTAAATTGGGAAACAATCGCTGTTTGGGTGTTTTTGCTGGTTTTCTCGGTTAAAATTTTCAGCATATTCATTTAATTTGCCTTCTAATAACTCCTATGTGTCGCAAATCTTATCGCTAGGGATTCCGAAACCTTAAATTTCATTTATGCTGACAGTATATATATTAGAGAAACGTTCTCTTACAGTGGCTCAATCGTTTGATGACGGTTGTTCAAAACAGCTGTCTAGCAGTTCATGTGCGAGGTAGCTCGTATTTTGCTCTGCAGCGAATAGATAAGCGCGTTCAATATGCCCGACGGGTTTGAACCCACGGAAAAGAGACATAAATAACATAAATAGTCTAATAATATGTATTTCGGTTTCACGGTTGATATTTATATCTTTGACACACATGTAATAGATTCATGAGAATACAGTTTATGGTTATACTTGAAATTTCAATCGGTAGTTTATTTATATACGCCATTCAACAACATTTACATATTCATTGGCGGTTGTTACCTGTGAAAGTTTGTCAGTTACTTGTCGAAGGACGGTGTTTCTCTCCCCTCCTGCTTCCTCCACCAACCAAACTGGCTATCACCATATGAGTGAAACAGCCTTGAGTGTGACATTATTCCAAATTCCCCGCTCTCGTTTCGTGCGATACAGCCATCAAAAATGTATTGATGTTGTTAAAAATGTGGAGATTCTTTAACAGATATTTATTTAAAGCGAAGCATGCATAGCATGGGGTTAATTGCAATCAAGTCGACAATGACCATATTTCTCGGACGTCGTAAACTTCAAACCAGAGACAAATGTCACCATGATCGCTTTCCACGTACAGCCATGCTATAGAGGATCGCTTTTCGAATTGTCCTCATACATGCAGCAGTGGTGATGCAGAAGCAGGCCTGTTTCCCTCTTGATGAGCTCTACTCTAATCCGAATCAAAAGTTACGATGTCAGAAAAATATGTACAGTTCAAAATCCTTTTACTTACCAATAGCGAATAGAATGCGAAACACCATTTTCGGATCTGGAACAAACATGGGTGCTGAAAACTAACTGAATTCGCCGAGTGTACACGTCAGAGTAGTGCTTATATGGGTACACAACCCTTCACATAATTATGCAATTGAAGAAGTGTGGGAAAGCTGAATGATTGGATTGACATTTTGATTGCAATAAAAATAAATTTCATATAATTAACCCTATCTGGCCTTGGGAAGAGGGCGCTACCAAACTTACCATCACAGCTCCGGAATGAACTGAACAAAAGAGCTGAAAAGTTGTGCGACTCTCATTGGCTTTATTTTTATATCATTTGCATAATCCTAGGTGTAAAGGATGAGGGATAAATTCAATATGCCGTCCTTAACGTGTCTTCTGAAACTTGCGCTTTCAGTGTTTTCTGTCAATTTTCGCATTTTTCTTGCCCAAACATACGACGAATATAATTTATTTTGTCAAAATTAATCCCAATACTTTCTGTCACATTAATTAGGTTGAAGAGAAAGCTATCGAAAAATAAGAAGAAAAAAATCCGAAAATTGGTTCAAAAATAGGCGAAAAGGACCTCCGATACCGTGACTTGATCATGGCAGCCATCTTGGATTTATTATTCACATTTTCTGATAGAGCTAAAATTGTCTTCGGTTTGGGAGAGCCTTCAATCCGCCAAGGCATTGTAGTGTTAAGGCAAGATGAATGTAATATTGAGTAGTATTTTGCAGAAAAGTAGCCGTTCAGTGATATTGATCAATAAGGGTTTGCCGACGTATTTATACATTTTTCAAAAGTGGAAGGCACGGGACTGGTTTGGAATACGTTGCTTATAGTTTCATGTTGTGAAATATGGAATTTCTTAGCCACCATACAATTGCATAAAGTTCGACTTTTCATTTACCAATTTTATATAATTTGTGCATGCTAAATGATGATGTGTTTTGACAAAAACATTTCCGAGATTCTATTTCGTGACCTTTTAGGTCAGTTATTATGAACATTTGCGAACACAGCTGTTTGTGAGAAACAGTTATATAAGTTTCAAATTATATGGTTTAACATTGTAAGTACACTGGATTGAACTTTGTGAATCCCAAAAGTTGATGTGTCTGTTTAGATAATGAGACATATAGCTGAGCGGGACGTCTAGACTGCACCGAAGGTTTGACGAGTCAGTTATTATGTACTTGTTTGTTAGGGCAGTATAAAAGGGAATGTCTGACGTTTCCCAAGTTACAGTATAAGATCCACTGTCATATTGCCATCGATAGAGTTCACAAATGTTGTGAGCTGGAATGAAGATGCATTTATAGTAAAAACTATATTCAGCAATGCGTGTTCTGTTCTCTTCAAGAAATCCCTTAAGCCGAGCCTCTGGAATCTTTATATCTGGAATGGGTTTTATGGAGACCATCACCCGAGTCAACAGGCGACCTTGCGTTACAACATCTTAAGATCGCGTACAAGCCCTTGTCGTCTTGAAGACCGAAAATTCCATAATGTGACATCTTGTCACGTGTAAGAATTTTATATTACGGAGGCAAACGTCTTCATGGACGACGTCGTCTGTGGAATGTCGGATCTCACACTTGTGTTTTTGACGTTCAGAAATCTCAGATGGGAAATGGGGTTTTCTTAGTAGGGACTGTGATGTTTATCCAGCCTATTCCTACCGCAGTAATATGTCTCTCACATTGCGTCTTCTTCCAATATAGTGATCAAATATACCATAGCATTCTGATAAATTGGAAACTTTGAAAAAGACGTAGTTGGGACGATTGGACGACAATACATGTAGTAGACTACCGTTCCACATAAAATGTATACATGTGTGTAGTTCCGTCCATTGTACATGTCACCAGACAAATGTATGTGGATTTATTGTTTTGGTGGGAAATTTAAGTCGTTCGACATCGGGCATTACAGATTAGTTCTTCTGGGTATTCTTACATTTACCAAGTTTACCCCATGTTGAGGCGTTTACCCCATCAGACGTCCACGATGCTCATCCATTAACATGAGATGAGTTGTTTGAGCTGATTTGTCATCACTGCTCCCGAGCTAGCGTATCTAATTCCGCTTAAGTCGGTGCAAGGATCCGGGCGGATACTTCATAGTCTCCACATGAACATCTGCAATAAAAGCGCGGCTGAGACACTAAGGTCCGAGAATCCGCGGAATTCTCGGGTCTGAATATTAGGTGCGAAGGGGTGCTTTCCTATGAAGTCATATGGTTGCTTTTTAGTCGCCAGACGTCTTCCCCAAGCAAAACAAGTACTGAGAAACCTCAATTCGCAAGAAGTTCTAGCAAATCTCCAGAGTAAATTCGTCATAGTCCCAGCAGACAAAGCTCCAAATAATATAATATTTATAAGTAAATATTACTATTACCAGGTGATGGTTAAAGAATTGAGTGTAGACATATCTTCATCAAATACGTCTACTTAGTCCCAAACTGCATTTACTCTGGAAGATTTATTTAACAATCACAAAAAGTTTCTCAGGGAAAGAGGTATTTGTCTTCCAACCAATCATAACGACATACCAAAAAATATACTGGACTCCCAAAATGCATAAATCACCATACAAAGCTAGATTCATAGCTGGTTCTAGAAGCTGCACCACCAAGCTTCTTTCAACACTATTGACGAGGGCCCTTCAGGAGGTAAAAGCATTTTGGGAAAGGTATTGTGCCACCATTTCTAAGAACTCTGGCGTGGAATGTATGTGGATATTGAAAAACTCAAAATGTCTTACGGAAGAACTTGATGCTAAAGGTCACATACCGTACAGACATGTATCCACATGGGATTTCTCGACTCTCTATACTACAATCCCTCATCGGGACCTTATTGACCGTATAAGTTCATTAATATTATCTGTGTTCAAGAAAACTGATCGTAGATATATTAATGTCGGAAGCCATAAAGCATTCTTTAGCTCGACTACATACAAGAGATATCATTCATGGGATGTTTCTTTGTTTATAGAGTTGCTTGAATTTCTCATTAAAAATATCTATTATCTATGTGAAATTTGGCAACACAATATATCAGCAGCATATAGGTATTCCAATGGGTACTAATTGTGCACCCCTGTTGGCTGACCTGTATCTGTTTTCTTATGAATATGACTATATGCTGGCGCTTTCAAAAATCGATCCACTCAAAGCCCGTTCCTTCTCATTCACCAAACGCTATATAGACGATCTTCTCGCTGTGGATAATCGCTATATAAATGACGCAGTGAAGGATATATATCCACCTTCACTGGGTTTGAAGGAAACTACAGATAGCCTTACAGGCACATCTTATTTAGATCTCTATCTCTATAAAAATGAAGCGGGCATTCTCTCTCGTCGACTTTATGACAAAGAGATGATTACAATTTCGACATCGTAAACTATCCCTTTCTGGACAGTAATATTCCAGTGGGACCTGCATATGGCGTATACATATCTCGCTTAGTAGCATTTGCTAGATCCTGTGTTAAATGTGACGATTTTAATCAACGTTACAAAACATTGTTGCAGAAACTTATAAAACAGGGCTACACCACCAAGCGCCTCCGCTCAAAGTTTCTCAAATTTGGCGATACATATCGCATGCTGATAGCAGAATACGAGCGTAGCGTGCAAGATCTATGGCGTTACGTTTCGTAACTTGTGTCTAATTACAAGCGTCTAGTCCGTCATTCATAATCCAGCCGTCGTCCATTAGAGAATATCCGCGTCCATAATCCAAAGACCTATTCCATTTCCATATAACAGTATTAGCACCAAATTCAAAAAGACAAAAGTATACATAAACATAGGCTTAACCCGGGGCTAGGGGCCGTATGAACCCATGCACTTCAAGATCCTCATGGTACTCATATGAACAGGCACAATCAAAGCGTGACTGAGATACATCATTCTTTAAATGACGACTTTACAACGAATATTATGGATTAAGAATACTGATCAGCGGTACGGATTTGATATTTTTGGAACATCATGATGTCTTGCCGGCATCATTGAAAACTGCTGACCGCTTCTCTCTTGCAGGAAACAAGCCTATGTTTATGTATACAATGATTGTCTTTTTGAATTTGGTGCTAATACTGTTGTATGGAATATGGAATAGGTCTTTGGATTATGGACGCGGATATTCTCTAATGAACGACGGCTGGATTATGAATGACGGACTAGACGCTTGTAATTTCCCACCTCTTGCATATCGCTCCAAATCCATAACCGAAATATTTCAGTCACACTTCAATTCACACGTAAATTACATGCATTCAGACATATGAGCTTCAAGGAAGACAACAAGGATAAGGGGCCAGCAGTGATCAATGGTACCGACAATACACCATGATCCTCAAATCCGTAACTGATGAGAATTACTTTATTGCGATGAATTTCAAAGTCGTTTGCTAGAGTCAAATGTCCCAGATTTCAGTGTTTGGTTGTCGACTAAGTACTTGCTCAGTAGCCTGATTCACTGGTGATAAAGGAACTGCTACGAGACCGTAATGAATACAGGCTGGGCAGTGGGCCACTTTGCTTCGCTTGGGGTGTTGTTTAAGAGGAATTAACTGTTGGAGGCATCCAGATCTTGCGGGTTGAACCCAAATTTGATTTGATTTTATTCACCAATGAATGTATACAGGATCTGTAAATGGCAGTCATGAAAGAAACAGTAGCTGTAATATTAGAATATACACGCCCGACGAGACTAAAACCCAAAGGGGCTTGTTCTATCCAATAAAAACAAATTGACTAAAGAATAACTTGAGGATGGTGAAAAGAATAATACAAAAAGAGAATGCACATATGTACTTATAATGTGAGGTAGGTCAGTTTCCAATAAAATAGTCTTTCAATTTGGATTTAAATAAGGAAATGTAATCGATACATTTCATAACTGCATAAAATGATACCAACGCAAAACGCATGGAAGCTGCAACGTTCTCGCAATTACTTAAGGCGACAGAAATATCCCAAAAATGGAATTTTGTACAGAATCCAGAAATATCATGTACATAGCTTTCCCAAAATTTTAGGAAAATCTGTTGCGATCCAAAATATTATTGTCAATGTTAGGTCTTCCTATCCGGAAAAATCTTTGTCTCTGGCATATTGTTTTATTAGATTCGATAAACTGAACCCTGTCTTTCTTCCTCTGAGTATTACAGACAGCAACAGGACAGTGACAGAGATTTCCCATGTCTGCAAAACGGGCATATTTACATGATTACTAATCGCGATCGACAGCTCTTGCCCTGCAAGGTATACTTGACGTCATTGCGCATACTCGGCCACAACGCCTTATAGCGAGGTAAGCTGGTCCATGGACCTACTCCCGGTGTTATAAACTGCAGCTATATCCTTTCATATGCCGAATATATTTAAACCTAATAAAGCCCATTGACCGCATCCAAACATGTTATTATGCTAACTATTCCTATTAATTCACAACAGTAACTCAGACAGTCTTTGAAGACAGTTTAATATGATGCTGCTCTTTTCGACTACAATTTACTGAAACTCAAGCGGAAGATAATTGCACTACTTATTGCGTGATTGCATATATATACTCACATCGCTTACCACAAATAGGTATCATTATTCCACAAAAAATTAATCGTTTGCACATTTAGGCTGTTGTATAGGTTAATGTTTGAAAGTAATCTTTTTCCATTTGACATAATGCCAGCACAATTCACACGAAATTTGAACCGCATAATTTTGCAGGTTGTTCGCACATTAGCCCTACCAGGTCCTATTTTTTGTTTTCGATATTTCCTCTCAAAACCTAATTAACATAATTAGTTTTGGCGAAGTAAATTAATTTCTTGCACTTTCCGGAATGACAGATACAGCATACCGAAATTGAATGTCGTTAAGGTCAAGCGAAAGGAGAACCCCAAATTTGAGCGAAATTCATTGGCAATATACAAATCGCCCCATAGTAATGTTGACTGAAAATGATACGGTAAAACATTTATTAAATATAGGAATTAGGTCTTCAGGATTGGAATCGAAATTTGAATATAAGTGTTATTGTGCGACGGCGGAGATGTGTAATGCTTATCCATCGGTCTTCTCGTAAAAACGCAGTCGTAATAAGCTACTAGTATTCAGAAACATTCACCTTAATCTTATTTTCTATTGTTTATGTATGTTACGATGAAGTTATACCGTAATGATGTTAAGGAGATAATGCTTTCACAGTAATAATAGTAATGTAATTCTTGATTATGGACCGTGCAAAACTAGACTGATTTGGAGATTATGTTTTGTATTTGACCATATCAGATTAATTTGTTTTGCTATAATCATTTCAAGGTTATTTTACACACCATATAGACATTTATTGATGCACAGTTGTGGAAGATAACTGTATGATAAAGCTTACCGCATAAGAACAAGAACTTGCATTCTGTAAATACTCTCTCGTTTGGGCCGGTTGTTTATGTGGCGGTCACATACTTCATCATTTTGCATTAGATGACTTAATAGGACTATTACATAATCGCTCTTCAATATTTGTATGCTATATCGATTAAGCCGGCGCTAGGGACCGTGCGGTCATGCCATGCAAGATGTCCACATGAACAGGCACAACAAAACCGTGACTGGGATACAAATCATCACAAGAATCACTTTTGGTTGTTGTGATGTTTTCAGAAATATGTCTGTGGGGTCAAAATACTTTTTGTCTGTACTCCGACATCGTTTTCCACCGCCCATTTAATATTGCATTTAATTGTTGTCTGTATACGATGAGATTCTGTGTGATGACGCTTCCTGCCCGAGGCTTGTCCTCCGTACACATCATTGTGAGTGCATTGTGACATCCGGCCTCGAAAGTATTTGTTCTCATTAAGCATTCTATAACCACTCCCTCGTTTGTGCCGTTTTCTTTCTATCTGTTGCTAACATAGTTCATCATGTTCCATCAGATGGTGTGATTGGTCTATTATAGTATCGCTCGAAATATTTGTATCTAATACTGCTCAAGTCGATGCTAGGCGTCGTGTGGTCATGTCATTCAATAAGTCCACATGAAAAGCCACAATTAAAGCGTGGCTGAGATAAAAATAATCACATGAGTGTAACTTTTGGTTCATGTGATGTTTTTAACAATATGCAGCCGGTATATTTGTATTTGGGGTCCTATGACTTCTAGTCTGTACCCTTTTAACGCTGTGTTTAATTAGTTAAAAGTATCTTTCCCATACAGTCTGAGATCCCTTGTAAACATTATCTCATTACCTATTACCTGTGAAATTATCATCGGTAAAACATGTCAGTCATATTCGGTTAGGGCTCATGAATACTTAAACTTGATATTCCGTTAGGGCTCATGAATACTTAAACTTGATATTCCGTTAGGGCTCATGAATACTTAAACTTGATATTCCGGTAGCGCTCATGAATACTTAAATTTGATATTCCGTTAGGGCTCATGAATACTTAAACTTGATATTTCGTTGAAGCCCCGAGGCATTATTTTATCTGACACAGTTAACTGTTATATGTATATAATAGTAATAATCGATAAGGATAAGAATCTATCTTTTTTTTATTTCAATGACGAAGTATGCAACCATTTATAATTGAAGTAGTTCAGAAGACACTCGCACAAATTGTTCGTTTGCGTACGATACTTCCCTCCAGCTGCTATGTCGCTTCTACAATGTGATTCAGTTAGCGAAGTTTGCAGCGAAGTGGATTAAGTAAGGATTCAGCGAAGTTTGCAGGGAAGTGGATTAAGTAAGGATGCAACAATACCTTCGAAGTAAATCATTTTCTACTTTCGTTATCGAAAGGGGAATTCGGTTTGGATTTATTGAGTTTTCGTGAAGTATGAAAGCCTTCAGCATCCTGTAGATGTTTGTCGTTTATCGGAGTTGATAACATTACACTCTGAATAACTTATTCTCCTCCTCATTATTGGTCGACTGCAGACATTATGACTGATAATATCGGATAAACTTAGGTATTCATGTCCCGAGTTGTTAGTAATAATGTGATTTGTAAGAGTTGCCTTGTTTGACTGATGTTTGGATTGTGTACGTTATTTGTACTCACTTGAGATCGGAGTATTTTCCGCTCTCCATCAGGCCGCGCTGATAGAATGAAACAGAAACGACATCCTAAACTTTATATTCCTTTTTACAGTTTCGATGGTATTAATCAATACTAGAAGAAATATTTTTTGCTATTGTTTGTTCCTAGCTATTTCATTACTGAAGCCACATTATAATATGAATTCAATACGGTAATACGGTGAATGTGATAAATGACAAGCAGTCACATCTTTATCAAATATTAAAAAAAACATTATATTTCTGCCACTGACTGTGCATTTGTTTGAATCATTGGACTGGCCAATAACGAAGGTAGGATAATCAAATGGCATATCAATTGAATTAAACAAGCAGGATCATACAGGTTCTCTCTCGGAAGTTCAAGGTGTAAATCGGCGTATAGGTGCACGCGTTCTGCGTAGTCTTTTATCGATAAATGTCGCATACTAATAGCAAAGTTCGATGGTAGTGTGTACTATTTTTGACGCTACATGTTCGTTTGTAATTTGTGTCTAATTCCGCACATCCCTTGTCTACGAGGACGCATGAACATCGTGTAACTAGATCTCCATGATGTTCGTATGAACAATCACAATCACAGCGTGCCTAGGATACAATATACCCTAGATAACGGCTTAGAAAATGATCGGATTACAGAATACTGATCACTGACCATGTTGATACGGATTTGAAGATACGGACATTCTGATGTCGCGCCATAATCATTTGGAACTGTTAACTATACAGTTAGTCTGACTATAAAATCACGGAGTTTCAGCTCTCCATTTTTTGTCGTTCCGGAGATAGCGCAGAAAGTTTGGTAAGGGGGTCATACTGTAACGCGTTTATCTGTCACCATTGGATGATGTCTAGGATGGTATCCGAGGCAGATTCCCGTGGTTAGGAGAGGGTTAAAGAGGGCAAATCTAGTTATATAATGTATGGTCCACCTTCCTTCGCTGCAGATAAACCACGTGTTTACTTTTTTCCTTTTCCCTTTGACGATAAACATCCTTGGTTTTGGCAAGAGTATAATAGTATATTCGATCCTTCATGGACAATTGTAGCCTACTGGATGTCGGATCAGTATTTGCGTTCTGTCGTTAAATGCTTTCAACTACATATTTACTACTCACTACTTGACTATATTTGCTATTTTGCACCTGAAAAAAAAAACACCACTCGGTGCGTTTTACGCTTCGATGTTAGCGGTTGCGCTGAGAAGAGTCCACGGTCATCAGACTCGATGGAGATTACCTCCGTGAGAGCTAATTTTCTGACATTTAGACATTGATCGAATTATGGTGTCTATTTAAGGTGAATTGTAATTTAGGTCATATTTTATCTTAAATCATAATACTCTCTTCTACAGTATATCATCCTTAGTGGGCAATTTGTACTATAGTTCAAGTTAACCCCGGAAAATGCTGGCTGGTCTCGATGGCAGTGGGCGGCGCACCGACACCTGGCTGACCACATGAGCTCCCGAACGGCAATCCGGGCGTTTCGCTGTGTCTTTAACCCAGAATATATTTTTAATCGCAGGTAGCTGTTATATTTTGACCTGAAGTTGACAGAATTCTCCTCTTGAAATAGTAGGAATATCCACACTATCATATTTACACCACTTATCAACACGGTGGTTGAAAAACCCGCTTCATGTTATAAACATAAGGCAGAAAACAAACCGAAGCTCACGTCGTGGCCCACGTGCTGCGGATCTGTCGCCGACACCCAGGCGAGACAGCATTGTCCAAGCATTAATGGGGAAAGGACCCATTACCAATTATCCTTTACTCACTTATACAGTGTAGTCACTATTACAAGCGTCTAGTCCCTCATTCATAATTCAGCCGTCGTCCATTAAAGAATATTGCCTGAACCATGCATGTGGGATTAGCAGCTCAATGACTATCTACTGGGCTGCTCAGTACTTATATTAATCCTTACTTGACATATACTATGAATAAGTAAGGCGGGTCATCTGAATATATAAAATGCATTCAGACTCAGGTTGCGGCACATTTCCGCGAGCAATGTTACAGGCACATATGTCTGCAGACCAGTCACAGTTACGCTAGGTTTTTTTGAATGGCTCTGTGAGTAAGGGAAGGAAACAAAGACAAAGGAATCAACCACGCGATCCATTAAAGAAAAACTATTACACCATTACAGGTGCTATCTGTGAACTGTATGACTGATATAGATATTCAAACTTGTATATGGACTTTCTTAAAGTAATATAGATGTCTGGGTTCCTCGAAAACAGAGTTATCTGTAATGCCTTACGATCAGCCTGTGAGAGACACTGTTACAGTAATACATTTTTATGTCTGAAACTATAGGCGACACATCCGACATTCGGTAGTCTTATAGGCGACACATCCGACATTCGGTAGTCTTATAGGCGACATCTCCGACATTCGGTAGTCTTATAGGCGACACATCCGACATTCGGTAGTCTTATAGGCGACATATCCGACATTCGGTAGTCTTATAGGCGACACATCCGACATTCGGTAGTCTTATAGGCGACACATCCGACATTCGGTAGTCTTGAAAATTCTGTTGGAAGAAAATAATAGCCAGATAAATATCTTATCGTATTCGAAGGTATTCCTGCTTATTTATTATATGATGTCTTGGTTCAGAACTGATCAGTTTAAGGACCAATTGAATATCCAGTAATTCGATTCCGAACAAGGATATTGTAAATCGGCATATTCTTCTGTAAAATTACACAAGCGGTGGCATTGTCTGGCTATTTTTCCTGGAGAGTTGTCGAAGACATCACGTGTTTCCCGATGCGATATTTTTCGACCGGTTTTTCAGTTTTAAGATTTTACTTGTGTATGGCTGGAGACGGTGGATCGGCCAATACCTTGCGAGACAGGGTATCGAAATAGTTCGAGAGAGTTTTGTCTATAAATCGATTAATCATCAAGCTCGGAGAGCCAACTGATTTCCCCAGTCCGTTTTCCCAGTCCGTTTTTATGTTTGAGTTTTGACAGGTTTGAATTTCATGGCTGGCTAAAATGCATGTCTGAAGCCGACATTGGATGTGAAAGCAAAATCGCTGGCTCCGGATATTTAAATGCTAATTCAAAACAAGCACGTGGACTGAAATATACGAGATGGTACTTTAGGAGCAATGGGCTAAACGCGCATTCGAATCACCAAAAAAGTTTCAGGTAAATCATGAACTTATGCAGATGCAACTATCTCAAGGCACATTACGTTTTGAGCGAAAAATACAGATACAAAAATATATTCTAATGATCATGGGTTTATTCTAATGATCCGACCGTATATAACGATAGACCGGACTGACACTCTGAGAGATTACCTTAGATTCCAGAGAGATACGCGTGCCCTGACCCGATATACCTTCCCTAGGGTAGAGTCTCGTACATGACTGTATGATTATACAGTAATGTACGGTGTGGATATGTCTTAATATTACACGTATGTATTTTACTATGTCTAAACGTATGCCCGTAGGAGAGCGGTTTTGCTCGCGTACAGAAAATTTTCTCATAGCACATCCGAAGTATGTATAGACCACTCGTTGCGTTGGCGAGACTTAGCTCAGTGGGTTTGTTCACGTCTCGTGCCATATAAATAATACTCGGCTACTACAACATTGGCGCTGCGAGCAGGGTTGTTGTGTGCGGAAATTATTGCCTGGGCTCGAACTGGGTTCCGTTGTAATTTTTATATGTTTGCTGTATTTGCAAATTTTGAGCGCCTCCGGTTTTGTCTCGAGAATTTCTGCTTTCGTTTGGGAGTTCGGGGTTGCGCGTACCGGTCAGTTTCTGGCTGGCTGGTAGATTCTACCGGACGGGCGACTCCAGCACTTCACGGCAAAGCTTTCATGTTATACTAGTTGTGAGTTTTATTTTTATCTTCTATTTTCACAAACCGTCTTACTGAAAATATTTTGATTTTCAGACACTTCGAATACTGCGTTTTTTGCAAAAAAAATGATCGCGGAAATTAGGCTCGAGCTGCGTGGCCTGTTGCGCAACGCGACTTGATTTTCAGTTGTATAGAATCTTTCTTTTGTTGGCACGATCCGTCACGCAACGCGAATCGTGGCTCGATCTACACCAGATATTTTTGTCACGTGGAGCGGTCACGCTCAATTCTTTATATAACACCGCTCCATTTTGTACCGTACATATTACTACTTTTGTTTGCGTGTTTTTTGTTCTTGTTTTGGTGCAGGGCAAGCGACGCACAAAGTCCGTAGTGTTAGACTCTCTTGGGCTTAGGCATGTATTTGCACTTTTGTTTAACTTAGTAGATTTAGTATTATTAATGCAGTTATTGTAATTATTGTTTTCGCGATTTTTAACAAAAACAGTGCATTCTTTCGTGCTTTGTCAGCTGATCATTTTTGTCTGCACTTTCCGGTTTTCGTTATATCGGCATTCGTTGCTGTCTTTCATTGAAATTTTAGATCCGCATTACCGCACATTATAGTTCATGATGTAGTCTGACGCGTATTTCGCGGTAGTTATCAGGCCTCGCGTATCTGATCTGTGATGAAAGAACAGCATTACTCTCTACCTGCATAATCGCTGTTTTCAGTTCTGAGGTCCAGAATCCTCCAAGCAGTACCAGTAGCAATCTTCGGCATCAGGCCCTTTTCACTCAGGCTATTCTACCACTCGCCATGCTGGAAGGATCGGGCCGTCGGTAATTCATTTCATGGGCTACTGTGAAAAGAATTTGAAGGAATCAAAATTGTTGTCAAAAAAGTTATTTTGAGAGGTACATCAATTTGTCGTTACTTTTGGGACGATTTCATTTCTGTTACAACTATTACTTGGCCTGTTGGGCCCACGGGTCCTTACACGGGTCTTCTGTGCCATAGTCACAATTGGAATAATTATTTTGGTTATCCATATAGAATTGAGTTGTGACAATGGCATTGGGTGATTTATTCAGTGGGGAATGGCGGAATGCTCGCCCCTCTATCAGTTATTATTCCGAAGAGATATGTCCACTGCAAAGTCGAGCAGAGGGCCTGACAGACATGGCCGTGGAAATGTGCTCGGATTTCAGGCACATACTAATGAAGAGGGGACGTCATGGTACCGCTCACGACAGTTCAGCTTTCTCATGTGCCGAGAAATTACAAAGCATCTTGGGTAATAATGAGTGTGCCGCAGGCGCCCTTGCCGAGATAAGGGCTAACGTGTGGATGGAAATCCAACGCAGTCAGTTTTTATATCCACACTTGTACCTCGAACAGGAAGCCGATGGCAGTACCATCGGTCACAGAAAGACCAATTTGGGCCCTTTATATAAAGACATATATGATATTAGAAATTTCCATAGGCGATTTCCTCCGGCGTCAAGTCTAATACAAAAGTCCCCCACGGCTTCGCCAAATTGTTCCATTTCATTTCATTTCATTCATTTTTTCATTTCATTTATTCACCAAAATAATCATATGAATTAAACAATAATGCAATAAAGGCGGGAGTGAAACCCCTAGGGGCTTGTTCTATCCCAGAAAAGATATACAAATTTATAGTTTTAATTCCGGTGAAAATGATTAAATTATTAATATATAAACAAAAAATACACAAATAAGGTATAATTGTGTTCCTTAGTTCCAAACTCCACGAACTTTTCGAATATAGTACTTCTAAAAAAAGATGGCATGATTTTCAGCTATATGTTTTTCAATACAAGATTTAAAAAAGGACGTAGAATTGACACATTTGAGATGAGAAGGTAAATTGTTCCAGACTTTTGGACCTTTTATCCTGGTGGTGTACAGGGATAGATCAGAATGATAAGTATGACGATAAAGATTCAACCCGGACTGTCTAGTCGGGTATCTATGTACCAGCGAAAGCTTTGTGAAAAATGACTTGTATTTTACTGGAATTAGTTCTGAATGATTGCAAAATTTATTAACAAAAAGTAACACTAAATATTCATTTAATTGCTTTATGGACAGTATTTGTAGGCGGGCAAAGAGAGGCGCTGTATGTTCCAATTTTGCTGAGCCTGTAATCAACCGTATTGCCTTCTTTTGAAGGATTTGCAGGGGTTTAAGATGGTTTGCATGAGTATTTCCCCAGACAATATTACAATATGTTAGGTAAGGGAATATTAATGAATAATAAGGTGTATTAAGAGTGTTTTTATTGAGGCAATCTTTTATATGATGAATGATACCAATGTTACGACTTATTTGTTTTACAAAGTTCTGTGATATGAGATGTCCAGTGGAGCCTGTCATCGAAGTATACACCGAGGAATTTGAAGATTTCAACTTGCTCTATCTCAATACCAAGTATAGTTAATTTGGGCAAATTCGGGGATTTATTTTTAGATGGTCTTATGAATATGAATTTAGTTTTCTTTGCGTTGAGTGACAGTTTGTTACACGAAAACCAATCAAATAATTTGCCGAGCTCGTTTGACATGAGATTTACTAATAACCTAGGATCGTCATTGGATAGGATTGCAGACGTATCATCTGCAAACAGCAGTATCTCCATCACCTTGCTTACGGCAACAATATCATTTATATATATAAGAAAGAGAACTGGACCTAAGATAAATCCTTGTGGCACACCTCAGGAGACGGGTTGAGATGTAGAGATGGTATTGTTATATTGTGTACACTAGGTTCGCGATGATAAGTAACTATGAAACCATTTATTAGAAATGCCCCTAAAACCGTAATGATTTAATTTTTGAAGTAGTATCGTGTGATTAACTGTATTCAAGGCTTTTGACAGATCGAGAAATGTGGCTATTGAATATTTTTTTGCTTCTCTGGCAGCTACTAATTGATCATGTAGCGATAAAACCGCTAAAAATGTCGAGTGATTAGCACGGAAGCCAAACCGATTAGCACAACTTACAGTATTGGCTTCTAAATATCCAGACATTCTATTGACAACGATTTTCTCTATAATTTTGCTGAGGCAAGGTAAAACTGAAATTGGCCGATAGTTTTCAAATATATTTGCTTCACCGTTTTTAAATAAAGGAGTTACTTTCGCCAATTTAAAATCCGTTGGTACTACCCTCTGACTGAATGATAAATTTATAATATGACACAAGGGCTCTAATATGAAATCTAAAACTGGTCTTAGTAGGGACAAGCGAAAGCCATCTATTCCAGGTGCACTATTTTTCAAGCCACATACTACTTCTTTTATTTCCGATGCTGTGCAAGGGTCTAAATGGAACTCGTTTTGACATGGATCGCTCAAGAAATTCATATAGTGTTTTGTAGAGGCAGGTATTTTTGATTCCAGCTTTGATGCCATTGAGGTGAAATGATCATTAAAACCATTAGCAATTTGAATAGGATCAGATATGTCGACCTTGTCAATTTTGAATACCGTTGGAAGATTTGTAGATTTTCTACGGCTCATGAGATTATTTAAGACCTTCCATGTACCTTTTATGTCATTGTGGCATTCGTTGAATTTTGCTTCATAATATTTTTTCTTGGTTAATTTTAATGTATGATTCAACTTATTTCTGAAAATTTTATATTCATTTGTTATCTCATTATTGCTACTGCGCACATGAAGTCTGAATAATCTATTTTTCTCTCGAATTGACGTTAAGAGTCCATATGTTATCCAAGGTTTCCGAATTTTAGCCTTGTTCAATATTGAAAAGACAAGTGGGAAGCATTCATTGTATGCTGAGCTCAGTTCATTAGTGAACATGTCTAATGCACTATCTACGTCAATGTTAGCATTTGTTTCCCAATGTATATCTTTGACTTTGTCACGAAACAGATTTTGTTGCTCTGGATTTATTTTGCTACGAATAAACATGTGATTAGATTGAACGGTTGACACAGACGCTTTGTTGATATGAAAACTGGGGAATGATCTGTTACGTCAGAAAGAAGAATACCAGACATTAGAGAGTCTTCATGAAAGTTTTGAAAAATGTTGTCTATTAATGTAGCCGAGGTTGATTTGACGCGAGTAGGTTTTGTTATTTTGGGGAAAAAGTAATGGGATTTCATTATTTCAAGAAAATGTTTAGATGGACTATGGCGATCAGTTTTAAATAAGTCTATGTTGTAATCGCCCTTTGGTATACATTTTTTCTTGTCAGGTTTAAGAAGAGTCATTAATGGTTGTAAGCAATTGTTAAAATTTTCTAGATTTTTGCCCGGCGGTCGATAAATAATTCCCACAGTATAAGATTCGCCATTTAATTCCAGATCGGCGAAAAGAGATTCATAGTCTCCATTTCCTGCTGATGAGTTAAATCTTCACCGATGACACATTTGTCTATATCTTCATTGATATACAATACAATACAATACAAGACCTCCACCTTTTCTACTAGATCTAGAGGAAGTATACGTTTATAACCAGGAATATCGTATAAATTTTCGGTACAGGGATCCAACCAGCTTTCTGAAATGCCAATAACAGTGAATTTAAATTGTAAATTTGAGCCTTTGCACAAAATTTCCGTGAAGTGTTTTCGTAAACTCCTTGCATTGAAATGAATTACAGACAGTGTTGACCGATCGGATATATCATTTTCTTTGACAATTATTGAATGTATCCTCAATGTAATATTTAGAGTTTTGAGAGCTGAGGGATTCACAATTTTGTAACTCTTGAGAATTATCATCAGTGAGATATGTATTTGTATTATCAAGATTATTCAATTCAAGAGGATTAAAGGACATATCTTCAAAACCTTCTAGATATGTAGGAGTGGCCTCAATGCTTGGTACCAGCACAGGTTCAAACTCATCCTGACTGTAGAAGGATAGTCCAGTTAAAAGATTAGACGGAACACCTTCTCCATCAAGTGAATTATTCATTGGACTGCTGAGCGAGATATAGAAACCAAACTATTATATTAAGATACATATTAGAAATGTTCGTGGAATTTGAATAAGCACAATCATTCAAATGAAATAATACTAATAATAAATAAACAAGACTAAACATGAAATGTAGCATTATGTATGTATGGGGTGTGTTCCTCTGAAGATTGTATCAAAATGGAATGTCTTTAACTGTAAGCGTGTAATTATCATCGGTAGCGAGGATACTGGATATTTAACGAAAGAATATTATGATTTGTAAATATCAGATCAATAAAAGACAGTATAATAGTGACAATTATATGGTAGGTTGACCTAATTTACATATAATATTTATACATTAATAACACGAAACCTGTGATTACAGTGTCAATATTATGATAGTTGGATGCATGCAGCACGCTTTAGCAGTCATTGACTGCATATATTGACAATACCGTGCACAAGTCATTCAATTTTACAGCATACAGTTAGTTTATGGCGAGATTGCGTAGTTTATGAATTGTGAGAACAGAATCACAACAGCACATGTATATCTATATGTGTTATGGATTACTATTTTGAAATACACTAATATATGGTGATATCAATACGCTGTATTATGTATCAGTGTTTGCTGCATACGTCATTTGATCGGTTGAATTGCCCATCAGGGTAGTATTGATGTAGTCTTACATGACGATATCGTACAGATCTGTCAGTTTCTTCTCAACTTGACAATACATGTGTGAAGACTGATAGTCAACTCAGTCAATCTGTGATTTCAATCTATGATTCATGTCATTAAATTGTACAGCATATAGTTCTTGGTGACGTGGAGTAGTATATGCATGAATTGATATAGAATTTGGACACAGCGAATGTCACCAGCAAACTGTACATCTATATGTGTTAGAGATTACTAATATTATAATGCAAAATATATGGTAATATCAGTAGGCTGTATCAGTGTAACTTTTAAATGTCATAACCAGGTGTATTCATAATCGAACAGATAAATATTATACAAAGTGTCGCTCAATCATCGTATAGTCAATCACTCAGGCAGGGTAGTATTTGAAGTGATCTTACATGAAGAAATTCCTACCGTTTGTCAGTTTCCAGAGTTAGTTCATATCAACGGAAAAGATGAAATATCAGACATGTTAGTTTCAGGAAAGCGACAATCACGTTTACCTGCTGTACAGTTTACTTCAGTTACTTGGGCTTAATTGCAATGAATAGAGGCTCTTGCAGGTACACCAGCTGCTTCTTTGATTGCTCGTCAGCAATTTTGAGAGACTGTACCAGCTCGTAGCCCTTTTGTGCCAATACAGGGGGGAAATTTGGGACAGCGCTATAGCCACAACCTCTAGGAATCTTCCATCTAATACCAGGTCGCGATCACTCAGCTGAAGAAAACGGACAAATATATTTTTGGCACCCACTGGACCCCCGGGAAGTCTGTGGACCGCTTGAAATAGGAATGAATCGGATTTTTCCCTAGGGATTGTTCATTTTTCGACGGACGAATCTCTGACAGATTTATCTGTTTGGGACACAGTCTCAGCAGCTGCACCCTCGACACCTTTAATAACCAGATTCCATCTACGGCCCCATAAATCATGTTTAATTCTTTCATTTTTTTCCATCTCCAGTTGGTTTCTCAATTTAGGTGGATCTTCCTCCTGTAATTCAGCTATATCCTGACAGAGGGACTCCACGGGGTCCTCCGTCGCATTTACGCGTTTTCGAAGCGATGATACGTTGGTTTTAATTTGATCAAGATCAATTGCAAAACTAGCGTGTAACTTGGCGAAGCACTTAGTATACTGAGATAAGACAGATCCTTAACTTTGTAAGTGTCTTGTAAAGATTTCATCTCAGATGTGGAGAGTTCACGTTTGTCCGACCCCAAGTTGAACAAGGTAGAAGACGCCATTGCTGCAGTTGAATTTTCAGAGTCGTTGTCACTCATTTCACCAGCAGGTCGCTTTTTTGTCCTCATACGTGAAAAATAAATTCAGCTTGGGTGTTCAATAATCCCAATGGAGACTTTCCTCACACAATTTGGCACGGATGGCTGATAATAGACGACATAAAGACAGATTTTGTTTAGGAGGAACACACACTCTCACATAGCTAGCCAACCATAACCGGAAGTTCCCGATCAGCATCTTCTATCGAGAATACCCTATTAATAGTTAGTGGAAAATATGTCCTTCAATCGCACGTAGAAGTTGAATCTCTGGAGGGATATAAGGTGGAATTGGGTTTATTGGGTGGTAATCCACACGTTTGAGAGTTCTAGATGGGGGCTTAGTTTATACAACTGATAAAATAAATTTGTCAACTTCGCCTGCCAATGTGGAGAGGGTTCCGGAATTGTCCCCAATTGGTCTGTCAGCGTGTTCCCGGGTATCTCTTGTCGGAAACCCAAAATCAGGATTTACACAGGGGTATACGGTTTTGTCGCACACGAGAAGGGAGGTATGCGCCTCCGTATTTAATACAAAGCGTGATAATTCAGAATTAGCGTCCAGGCTATAGAGGTTTTGTCGAGACCGCCTATGTAAGGTTCCAATTACCCGGGGGTTTTGCCTAGTCGACCAGTGAGAGAACGCCCTGCTTACCAGACCTCTCCAATTATATCTTTACTTATACCGGCCATGTTTATCGATAGGTCTGCCCAAATACACTGTGAACAGTCCAAACAAACAATGGGTCATTTAAATGGCTGGGGGTTGAGATGTATAACCAGTCATCAGCCCGAAGCAGACATTGTGGTCATAAGAAAATGGAGACGGAAAAGCGGTACCTCTTGTTCATGGTGAAGTGTTCGCCACGTGGAATCGGGAGACACGTCGGGGCTTCGATCGTCCTGGGGACACGAGGAGGGGGAATCCCAACCTAAGTGAAAACTGTGTCGTACAGTGGTGCCCCACACTAATCCTAACTTATGAGGGAAATAAGCTAAATGCTGTCCAAGGCGGTTGTTTTGGAACCCGGGTGGGGGTATAGTTTGCATCCCAATTGGGGGATAGGACGCGTAATCGTCTTGTTATCCCAACCAATTAACGCTGTTCAAGTTTGAGGTCTTGTTGGGCAAATCTGCATCTTGAAATTTTGGAAAATGTTGCCACGACAGTGGTCGGCTCACGGCTGGCTGCCCAAAAGTCAGCCCATGTGGCGATAAATATTTTGTTGTGTGAATCATTGGAGAGTATCAAATTTGGGGATTTCGAAAAGTGAAGACCATCCTTATTGGGGGAACCCGGACAGCGGCAGATTATTTATTTTAGATTGTTTGGTTTTCAAAATGAAATGCATTAGGAATTTTATCAGGTAAACTTTGGCCTTTTGCGACAAGAATCGTACTGCTCAGTCGTAGCCTACGATCGCCTAGGATTTATATGAATTCTGTTGTAATATGAAAATGTGTTTTATTCCAAATTCAATTCGCTATGGTGATTTAGGTCCGATGAAACGAACGTGAGTTAGTTATTTTATATTGCCTGAATATGAAAGTGTCTTAACTAACTCTCCCAGTATGGTGAACTATACAAAACGTCAAAAAACATTGTTGCAGAAACAGGGCTATACCACCAAGCGCCTCCAATCAAATTTTCTCAAATTCCGCGACACATATCGCATGCTGACAGCAAAATACGAACGTAGCGTGCAACATCTATGGCGTTTCGTTTCGTAACTTGTGTCTAATTCTGCTTAACCCCGGGCTAGGGGCCGTATGAACCCATATAGTTCAAGATCCTCATGGTGCTCATATGAACAGCCACAATGAAAGCGTGACTGAGATATATCATTCTCTAGATGACGACTATTTTTATAACGATTATTTTGGATCAGCGATACGGATTTGATATTTATGGAACATCATGGTGTCTCGCCGGCATCATTGAAAACTGTTGATCGCTTCTCTGTTGCAGGAAACTAGCCTATATTTATGTATACTATGACTGTTATGTTGAATTTGGTGCTAATACTGTTATATGGAATATAGAATAGGTCCTTGGATTATGGACGCGGATATTCTTTGATGGACGCCGGCTGAATTATGAATGACGGATCAGACGCTTGTAATAGCAATTGATCAGTTCTTTTCTGGCTAAATTACTTCATGGGTTTTGTCTTTGACTCTGGACCAACTGGGTCCAAGTACGCTGTGTAAGCCTTTGGTAAACAGATGCAGTCCAGCTATCAACTAACTTTGGCATTTCTCTGTCTCCCCTAACACAGGGTCACCACTGAGAAAGAAGAGGTAACGGCCCTATCGCGTAACTTCACCTCGTGGCCTCTGAGCAGGTTAGCACACGCTAGGGTGACCGGTTCGTCAGGATGCAATTGGCCTATTATTTAATTTCGAAATTTAATTGAGGGTGGTCCAAATTTTTAGATTGGCAATCTGTGGGTGATTAAGTACTGGACTACAGTAGTTAAGAACCGCCTTGCGAGATTTCTCTTCAATGGATTTAAAATATTGACCGTTGCTTTCATCGCATACTGCGCTCTAGGATTTATTTCCGCCTATACGGGACTCGCGTTCTAATTATTTTATTGATGAAGCGCTTTAGTGTGGAGAAAGGAACTACAGAAGTGGAATCTACAGTTCGGTGATTCTGACTAGTCCTCCCGCATTAGTCCCATCATAGCTATAGATGCGCATGCCCGTATGAACGTTATTCTGTGCGAGTTTCAGATCGAAAATCTGAACATGGTTTTATTCAGTAGATTTTAATGACATACTCCCAAAATACCTGTGGTGAGACTAGCCGCTCTGGAGGGACTCGTAAAATGTGTGTGGTAGGAATTGCCTAGCTATAAACACCCCTGCTGCACTATAATACGTCCGTCAGTGGACAGGTTTGTATATTCTAATGATCGTGGCTTTATTCGAATGATCCGACTGTATATAACAATAGACCGGGCTGACATTCTGAGAGATTACCTTGGACTCTAAAGAGATACGCGCAGCCTGACCCGATATACCTTTTCTAGGATGGAGTCTCGTACATCACTGTATGATTATATAGTAATGTACCGTATTAATATGTCATAATATTACACGTACGTATTTTACTATGTCTAAACGTATGCCCATAGGAGAGCGGTTTTGCTCGCGCACGGAAAGTCTTCTCACAGCACATCCAAGGTAGGTACAGACCACTCGCTGCATTGCTGAGACTTAGCTCAGTGGCTTTGTTCACGTCTCGTGCCATATATATAATACTCGGCTACTACAACAATATCGTTTATCGCCATGTTAAATTGAAGCCAATAATTGCATGTGTATTTTACTGGGTTGTCAAGGGGAGCACATTAGAGGGACAGCAGGAATGTGCTAGGAAGATATTAACTTCCAACTCCCAAGCTGTTTACTATCTGAAACCTTGTTTCTGTATTCTTCCGGGTGTCACCCCAAATAAATATTACCTCGTTATTCCAGAAAGGAGATGAATATACGTTTTCGTCTTAAATCTACCATAGAAATCCAGGCAGCACAATTATATAAGGTTTTCATGATGGCGTGTATGTGTGTGCGGAAGGGGGGTCTTGAAATGCAATTTCACTGCTATCGGCAGGCCCGGATGTAGAGAGATTGAGAGTCGGACGTGTGTTCACTTCGCTCCGAGAAATTTGTCTAATTTTGCGGATTTCAGCTGAACTTAGCTCTGATTTTTGTGTAATATATTTTGTGAATACTTTTGGCAAGTACCTGTGGTGAAAGTTTGGAATTATTTCTCCGTTTTTTGCTGTTCAGGGCGTTTTTTGCCTTTGTCATTTCGGCTCGGTTTGGGAGGGCAGAGGTCTGCCATTACTACCGTCTCGGTCTTTGTAACTGAGAGGGTCGGCGGGTTTTTTCAGTCTCTCTCTTCTTTTTTCTGTTTGTTCGCTGTCTGTAAATATTCGCATTCTGCTGGTGTATATATTTCCTTGTTGGTTTGGTTTAATTTGTAGTAGGTTAGTTTTTCGTTCACTTTATCTTAAGTCGATTTGCACATATCTGTGTTATCGAGCTGGGCTAAATACATGTACATAGTGAAGGTGTATGCTGAAGGCTAACCCTCAGAATACAGGTTTGGGCGAGTCTTTGTTCTCTGTTCTTTTGTTCCTCGGCGTCACCCGGCAACTGGCCAGGCTTAGAACTGGGCTATTGTTCTGCCTGGATCTGAGGTTCTCTGGAAGAGAGAATGTATTGTTGTACTGGTTATAGTATACATCTTTGGAGTGAGGCTCCCTCTGGGGTAGTCAATGTTTACTCTGTGGGAGAGCACGCTGTTGAGGTGTGTACGTGTCACTATTTGAAGTTGTATTGAGACCTGTAGTTGTATTGAGACTCCCTAGTGGGACTTTGATTTTTTTGACTGTGGCGTTTAGAAAGTTTGATAGGTCTCTGAGCCTAAAACTTCTAGGCTTAGAGAACGTTAATGCGATTGGTATATACCGCGCATTAAAAGACACTGTTGGATCAGGACGGTCAATCCTTACAGGTCTGGTACATGTATCTAATACCCTGGGAACGTCACACTAGCAAATGGAATTCCCAAAATTCGCTTAATGCTGGAAGGCATTCGCGTTGAAGATCAACGTGGTCATTTTGAGGAAATAGATCCAGGGAAATTGCTAGTAAAGATGAAAGGACCATGCGATTTCTCAGATTCTGCGATTAGAACTGAATTTGAGTTCTATGGTGATGTTCTCTCTATAGAAAAAGAGTTCTATTCGTTTGATAGAGAATTTGAGACAGGAGTTGGAAGAATTTGGATGTCGAGATTCAAACGTACTCTTCCTTCTTCTATTTTAGTTGGAGGTATGAGGCTTCCTGTATGGTATAAAGGTCAAGTAAAAACATGTTATACTTGTGGATCAGAAGAGCACACGAACTCAAAGTGTCCTTTGAAATATAAATGCCTAGTTTGTCATCAAGAATGACACTTTAAAAAACCTGTCCAAAGGCCAAAAAGGTTCCTAGAGATACCGTAGCTACCAATGAAAACGATGATTCTGTAGGTCAGCGTCCTGTTCCGCCCGCAGAAGTTCGAAAAGGACTTTACGCAGAGGCTTTCCAGCGGAAAAACATCTGTCAGTTGGAGAGGTTCAGAGTAAATCTCTACACTTATGGAAGACTGTAGGTCCTGATGGCAAGGCCACCAAAGGTCATCAGACGATAGTCTCCGCCGGAAGAAACCAGAAAACCATAAAAGAGAACGAGAAAACGTACTCTCTACCTCTAGTGCCATAAATTGTGGTGTGGCTCAAGGTTCGATTCTTGGTCCCATTCTCTTCTTAATCTATATCAATGATATTTATAATGCATCTACTATTTTGGATATCATCCTCTTTGCCGATGACACGAGCGCTATTTTATCTAATTCAGATCCCAAAGTCTTAATGGAAACGTTTTCAAGAGAGCTTACTAAACTTCAGAATTGGTTCTCCTGCAACCTTCTATCTCTTAATGTGAAGAAAACTAAATATATGCTTATAAAACCAAATAGATGCAGTACTTTTAGCACGCCAACTCTTGTTCTGGATGGCAATGAAATTGAATGTGTTAACACATTTAAGTTTCTAGCCATAGTCTTCAATGATAAGCTAACTTGGAAATCGCATATTGAATCATTGTGCTCAAAACTGTCTAGAAATATAGGTATCATTAACAACATCAAGCATAATATTATCAGGAAGACCCTAGTTATGCTATATTATGCCTTATTCTACTCGTATATTTCCTACTGCAGTTTGGTATGGGCCAACACCTACCCAACACCCCTCCAGCCACTAATTATCTTCCAAAAACGGCTTATCCGCATTATAACCTCTAGTAACAGATATGCACATACCAGTCACCTCTTCTCAGAACTGAACATTCTGCCATTGCACAAAGTAAATGATTACCTGGTCCTATTATTCACACACACATTTTTTTTATCACTCTGTCGTTCTTCCTCAGATTTTACAAAACTACTTTAATAAGCTATCAGCGATACATAACTATCCTACCAGGCAGGCAAACCTTAATTTATATAGACCATTTTACAATTCACAGCTTTCATACTACTCCGCCAAAATAAAAGGGCCACGGATATGGAACTCACTCCCCGCCAGTCTGAAGTCTTGTGCCTCAAAGTCTTTATTTAAATCTCGCCTCAAAGCTGTCTTGTTGTGTGCTTGACATCGGATCAAACAGTCACCGCTAGTTAATTATTACATAATACATATATAACTAGTTTTATGTATGATCAATATAGCTCAACTAAAATCTTATATCCACTCAGATCTTAATTCTACTCAGCTTATTATTATTATTTCTTAGACCTGTGTCTTCTGCCAGTGTATGCATGCATAATTATTTCCATCCATTTCTATAATTCATGTAGTCATTCGAATATTTTGCTAATATCTAATACTATAATACAGTAGTATATGTTCTCATGTATTTACTTATTTCTCGACAGAAAACAAGACGATAGAGTTTCTTTGTATACAATAGGGCTTTTTAATTTTAATTTATTCTCTTAAAATATAACAGTATTCACCATTCTTCAAATTTCTAAATCTTACACTCTCGCTGCTGAATTGTCGAACTCTAGTTTTTCCTTGGGATAGAGCAAGCCATCTGGGGTTTTATTCCCGCCACATATGCGGCTATTGTATTATTGCTGCTAACATTTTCATATTGTCTGCTGTATTTTGTTTGGTGAATAAATTCAATTCAATTCAATTCAATTCAAAACCTCAAACCACTACGAGTCTCTCTTTGACGAGATGGAAGAAAATTGTGGTTCGGAGGAAGAAGATGTCAGTGATAGTGAGGTTTGCGGTGGTGTAGAAGCCGAGCCAGGTGATCAGAAGTCAGGTGATCAGAAGTCTGCTTCTGATCAGACTGAAAGTGTTGACAACACATTGACGGATACTGGTCGTGTGTCGGGTCAGGATGTACCTGTGCAGTCTGTTGATTCTTTCATTAATCCTATTCACTCTGGTGTAGATGTAAGCTTTACACCAGATGAGAAAATAATGGATGAATTCACAGAGGAAGAAAGTAATCAACAGTGTTTTAGTAATAAAACTACCCCGAATCAGAAAAAGGAGGAAAAAGAGAACACCCTAGATATCGAAACAGGAAAAGAGCCTAAAATAGTCGATGCTACCTCCACTCCGGCCGTCGATTCAACTATGCTCTCTGATGAAGAGTATGTTGATTGTAATGAACGTCCATTGAAAGGCGAGACTTTCTTGAGAGAAAGGTCGAAGGACTTGTTGCGACAAGAGAGAGAGAAAGATGTTTATAAGAGGAAAAGTAAAAAAGAAGAGAGAGAACAGATGAAAAATGAAAAGAAAGCTCAAAAAGAATTACCCAAAATAAAACGTTCATAATGGCTAAGTTAACCTTATATATCTTGGCTTGGGCAGTTTTGTATTTTATTTCTTCATACAGACTAAAAATGGTTCAGTCACCAACTATCATTCAGTGGAATTGCAGAGGAGTTTGACCAAATTTGAACGAACTCCAATTATTAATTCAAGATTATGAACCATCAGCGTTTTGTCTCAACGAGACCTTTCTGAAGAAAGCAGATAAAGTTAAATTTAAATTTCGCCAATACACACCTTATCATTCCTACGCTTTAGACGAGCATGGAAAAGTTACAGGCGGCTCTTCAATATTGATTAAAATGGGTGTTTTACACAGTACTGTTGATTTAGTGACATATTTACAAGCTGTAGCAGTTCGTATTACCTTGAATTCTGTTTTCACATTATGCACAGTGTACATACCTTCTTCTGGTAGTCTCCGGCTTAGTGAACTTCAGGATCTTTACGATCAGCTCCTGAAACCTTGTTTAATGATGTGCGATTTTAACGGTCGTAATATCCTCTGGGATAATAAAGACAATTGTAAAGGCAAAATTCTTGAAAATTTTATATCAAATAATTCTTTGTGTATTTTTAATGATGGTTCTTATACACATTTGTCATCAGCTCATGGAACCTATTCAGCATTAGATATCTCACTTTGCGACCTTCATATTCTTGAAGAATTTTCTGTTCATGATGACCTTTGTGGAAGTGATCACTTTCCCACTGTCCTAAAAACTGTTCATTCAGCTGATGACCCTCATTTCACAAGGTATAGTTTCAAGAAAGCAAACTGGCCCGAGTTTGAAAAGCTTTGTTCACAAAAACTACAAGCAGTCTCTTTCCCTGATGTTCCAGATCCTATACAGTTATTTTCAGAAATGCTGATAGAAATTGCCAACCAAACCATTCCCACATCTCCAGGAGTTGCACATATTAAGAAACCTTGGTTTAATGATGACTGCAAAGAAGCAAGAAAATGTAGGAAGAAAGCTGAACGATATTTCCGCCGACATCCTAATCCCGAAAATTTGAAAGATCTCAGAGTGATAAGAGCCAAAGCTGGTAGAACCATGAAACAGAATAAACGTGAAAATTATGTTTCTAAGATCAATACGCATACTCCTATAACAAAAGTTTGGAATATGATCCAAAGAGTAAAAGATAAAAGCCCCAAGTCCAGCGTTCATCATCTCAACGATTGAAACCAGGTGATTACTGACAGAGTAGAAATTGCAAATAAATTGGGCGAAACAATTGCCAAAAACTCTTCGCCAATTTTTTAGCTATATAGTGATTCCAGTTAGCCACTATTGAGTGAGTGAGTGAATAGGGTTTATGGCCACTATTGAACTGGAATACTATAATGGTATGGGATAGTCGCCACCGAATACCTTCGATATGATGGGGTAACAATGTGGCCGGTTTGAGAGTCAACACAAACTCGTTAACATGAGAATATGCCAAGTTTCTACAATAAAACTGTCTAATGGATGATACATTTGACTTCATAGCAGCAAGAACAATATGACGTTGTGAGTAGAATATGTATGAGCGATGGAGACTTGGAACAGTAAATATAGACTAAGTTTGTCTCTGGCATATTCTGGTAAACAATAATATGATTTCCTGTCCAGCAGGAGCCATCGCAGCCTAAAGTACCGATAGGAGTATGAATAGGTAAATAATCATCAGCCGGCCTACTATTTCAGATAATTCTTTCACATGATAGTGGTAGGCAATGTTGCCTGCATTGCGCGAGAAACTTTCCTTCAATTACTATAGTACCCAATTTAAAGCTGATATAACTATAACTATTGAATGTCGTTTTCATCCTGTTGTTCTTTTTCTCAATACAAATATTTATTAAATATATTCCGGACGAAAATAGCATTTCATTGCTGTCCCCTTAGAGGAAGTTTTTGCACACCCGTGACAATTTCTCACCTGTATCAATAAATATACAAGATAACCATAATAAACTACATATTTTATGAAAGCGTACATCGTAGGTATTCCAACTATATGATTTGTATAATCGACGCTGCTACTGTGTAGAAAATATTCCAATTTTTAAAAAATTACGAGAGATCCTGAAGGATCTTGGCGCCCACCATTGTCCGATAATTGTAAGCTAATGACAAGAGGATTTTTTTGTCCATTGTTACTAAGACGATTGAATTGTAATTTTGTTTACAGAATTTCGAATCTGAGCGAAAAAGATCGAAAAAGGGACACTGGAAAACACCAAGATATAATCTTTCTAAGTTTCAGGAGTTTCAAGATTTCTAGAAACGGTACTTATATCGGTTGTTATAGTACAAGAGAAATGAGGAAAGTTAGTCTGAAAGTGAATGTACATGTACGGAGGATCCTTCGTCTTCGTTTTGTAGTATTTTTATTTTATTTGTTCTTTTTTTGCACGTTTCATCATTGGGTACTGGAAGCGAAGAAAAATCTCTTTGACACTTTGGCATAGTTAAGATTTTATAATGAGGAACGAATGCTAATTCTGTTCTGTTTACTGGACTAGTTTGAGATATCTCTTTTAAAATACCATGCTCGAAAATAGTAAGATGGTACAATACTTAATACTGAAGGGATCCGGTCCGCGCAGTAATGTTGAAACTTCGAATTTGAAAGTGTCTGAATCCTGATTATCTCTCTTGGATCGAAACATGCAGTAGTCTACAGTTGTCGAGTTGTGACATTGTGTCACAAGAGTGACGTCCCTTCATGTAGATGATCCTCCGGCAGACGAAAGGGTGGGGCAGTTCACTTGCAACTGCATGGAACAAAGAAAACTGATTTAAAATTTGAAGAAATACATTTTAAT
The DNA here is from genome assembly GCA_036873755.1 of Hanleya hanleyi. Lineage (NCBI taxonomy): Eukaryota > Metazoa > Mollusca > Polyplacophora > Lepidopleurida > Hanleyidae > Hanleya > Hanleya hanleyi. The sequence continues at coordinate 79,825 of JAVTVY010034676.1, read as the reverse complement.
TCCGAATTATTTGAACTCCTTGATATGGAAGGTGAAGATATGGATATTCTCTATAGTCAATATATAGAATATGCCCCACCGTTTGATCCGCCGACTCTTGTGATGCAACGTCACAACTCAGGAATACCGTATCAATTGGATTTTCGAACCGGACCAAAAAAGGTATCTTGCACAACTAGGCCCCATGTGGGACCTATGTACCAAATTTCAGAAAGATCCATGAAATATTTCCTGAGAATTCACGATAACAATGTTTCAAGGGGAAATTCAAGATGGCCACCTGGCAGCCATATTGGATTTTCGAATCGGACCAAAAGAGGTATCTTGCACAACTGGGCCACAAGGGGAATCTGTGTACCAAATTTGAGGAAGATCCATGCAGTACTTCTTGAGAAATCACGATAACAAAGTTTCATTGGGAAATCCAAGATGGCCGCCTGGTGGCCATATTGGATTTTCAATTTGAACCGAAAAAGGTATTTTGCACAACCAGATCATGAGGTGAACCTGTGTACCAAATTTGAGAAAGATCCATGCAGTACTTCCTGAGAAATGACGATAACAAATTTTCATGGGGAAATCCAAGATGGTTGCCTGGTGGCCATGTTGGTTTTTCGAATCGGACCAGAAAAGGTATCTTGCACAACTAGACCCCAAGGGGAACCTGTGTATCAAAATTGAGAAAGATCAATTCAGTAGTTCCTGAGAAATCGTGAAAAAGTTTCATGGGGGGAAATACAAGATGGCCGCCTGGTGGCCATGTTGGATTTTCGAATCAGACCACAAAAGGAATCTTGCACAACTAGACCGCAAGGGGAGCATGTGTACCAAATTTGATAAAGATCCATGCAGTAGTTCCTGAGAAATCGTGATAACACGGTTTCATGGGGAAATCCAAGATGGCTGCCTCGTGGCCATATTGGATTTTCGAATCGGACCAGAAAAGGTATCTTGCACAACTAGACCCCAAGGCGAACCTGTGTACCAAATTTGAGAAAGATCCATGGAGTAGTTCCTGAGAAATCGCGATAACAAGGTTTCATGGGGAAATCCAAGATGGCTGCCTGGTGGCCATATTGGATTTTCGAATCGGACCAAAAAAGGTATCTTGCACAACTAGACCCCAAGGGGAACCTGTGTACCAAATTTGAGAAAGATCCATGCAGTAGTTCCTGAGAAATCGCGATAACACGGTTTCATGGGGAAATCCAAGATGGCTGCCTGGTGGCCATATTGGATTTTCGAATCGGACCAGAAAAGGTATCTTGCACAACTACACCCCAAGGGGAACCTGTGTACCAAATTTGAGAAAGATCCATGCAGTAGTTCCTGAGAAATCGCGATAACAAGGTTTCATGGGGAAATCCAAGATGGCTGCCTGGTGGCCATATTGGATTTTCGAATCGGACAAGAAAATGTTTCTTGCACAACTAGACCCCAAGGGGAATCTGTGTACCAAATTTGAAAAAGATCCATGGAGTAGTTCCTGAGAAATCGCGGTAACAAGGTTTCATGGGGAAATCCAAGATGGCTGCCTGGTGGCCATATTGGATTTTCGAATCGGACCAGAAAAGGTTTCTTGCACAACTAGACCCCAAGGGGAACCTGTGTACCAAATTTGAAAAAGATCCATGCAGTAGTTCCTGAGAATTCGCGGTAACAAGAATTGTTTACGGACGGACTGACGGCGGACGACGGACGGACGGACGACGGACCACGGACGAAAAGTGATTTGGCTAAAAATGAAAACAATAGCGTCCATTTTTCAATTGAAATTTCATGAAAACTGTTGGTCTTGTTTCAACTTTGATGGTATACCTTGATAGGAGACAATTCGAACTAGCAAACTTTATGTAATTTTTTTAAATCTTTCCCTGGTTTTGTTTTTACAGCTATTTTACTAAAATAAATTGAAAAAAACGTACTATTTTACGGTCGTTTGTCTCAAAAGTTCAATAATTAAAAAACTAATCCGAACTTACAAAAAGTGAGATAACATTTACTAGATCACATAAGTAACAAGCATGCCAAATTTCAAAAGCGTAACATGGATACTTTTCGAGAAATAATCGTTTAAATCTCGTGTCCAGTGTCCAGCTATACATCTGATGAATCAATCCAAATTTTTTGTTTGCATTCTATTGTCAAATACATTTTTAATCTGTCTAATTAGTCTAGTAGCCAAATGTCAAAATAAGATTTTTGCTGCACCCCGCCTGTGAGTAAAGGTTTGGTATGTTTTTATGAAAGGTATGCCCTTCTAGTACCAGGAAAACCATGTTTGCCATCTTGTATCACGGTCAGAGCTGAGATATTGACGTTTAAAAAGGTGCCTCTGAAGAAAATGTCACGATTTATGGAGAGGGGGTAGGGGTACCGAAACTTCTCTAGAATTGTTAATTGAGGTCGATTTGCTTCCCTGTAGTGTAGATTTAAGCACAACTAAACAGAGATCATGCTTATTTATAAAAATGATCATTTAAACAAATGATTATGCTTTTACAGGGGGTCGTTTCCAAATTTCAATAAAATACGTTATATTTAGCTTAAAATTAATTCCAAAGTTTCTTTTACAGGGCATAGATGTCAAGTATAACTGCTGAATGCAGATCAATTCAACTGGATATGGAGAGCTACGAGGGAACAATTCAGCATTCTAGAATGATAACTTTTCTAAAATGTCACACTATAAACATAGGTGTGTGCAAATGAAGAAATTTCAGTTAAACTTGTAACGTGCACCTGTACGATCTGATATGGTCTCATACCCAAAATATCAACAAATTACAATCCTAATGGCATACAAATCTAATTAAAACGATTTTGTCACATTTCAGTCATTTCAAAGGAACAATTAAACTTAGGGGCCATCTCATAATTCCAATAATTACTATGTGTTTGGAACGCAACATACAGGGCAAATAGGGATAAATTAAGCTAAGCGGGCTTCTTGAAATTAGGAACTGAGTTCCCTGGTAGGGATGGCATATGCCGGTTATTCAAATGGGATACACCATGCCCAGTTTGGTGTTCTGATCTGGATGGCTTAGAGTTCCAGTTAGGCCATTTCTCCCATGCTGCTGCATGGTATGGCATAAGCCATCCTTTGTCTGCCGATTTCCAAACTGTATGGCATGTATGGAGTTCCTAGGAGTTCCAACACGGCGTACCATGCCACTTTGTTTGGAATGCCTTATGCCAGTTCCTAGTATGCTCCAACTTCAAGAAGCTCTCTAACACCATGCTAATAATTAAGAGATCATTTCTAAAAATCATTTTAGCAATGCAGTCCTACAAAAAAAACTGCACATAATCTTACCAAATTATACCAATTAATTACGCTTTACACAAACTTATATATAAATCGGCACATTTCTTTAGTTAAATAAGTCAGTTTGTGTTAAACAAACATAACCTACAATGAAATTAAACTTAGAATTTCATGAGTCATTAACATAAAAAACCAAAAACATGTAAATTTAAAATATTTACAAAGCTGATAAACTAACGATGATCAAATGTCCTTAGTGGTTTATTTCAGAGCCAGATACTGATGGCACACATAATGCTTAACACGAGGATATATTCATTCAACACCCATCGTAGGACCATGAAACAGAACAGACGGGATTCTTGGGAAAATTATGTTTCTAAGATCAATACACATACTCCTATAACAAAAGTTTGGAATATGATCCAAAGAATAAAAGGTAAAAGCTCCAAGTCTAGTGTTCATCATCTCAATGATGGAAATCAGGTGTAGAGATTGCAAATAATCTAGGCGAAACAATTGCCAAAAATTGCCAAATAATTATGTACCTAAATTTCGAAGTTTCCAGAAAGGAGAAGAGAAAAAAGAAATTAAATTCCCCTCCGGTAACCATGAAGGCTACACCGCTATGTTTACAATTGAGGAACTTCATGCTTCTCTCTGGATAGCTAACGGTTTTGCTGTAGGCCCTGATAATATCCATTATCAACTTTTGAAAAATCTACCCGAATCTTCTCTAGGAATTCTATTACGCATATTCAGCAGACTTTGGTCAAGAGCAGACTTTCCACCGTCAGGGCATAATGCCATCGTTATACCAGTATCGAAGCCTGGCCAACATTGGTCAAGGGAAGACTTTCCACCGTCATGGCATAATGTCATCGTTATGCCAGTATCAACGCCTGGCCGTAAAACCATACAGACCCTGGTAATTATCGTCCGATTTCGCTGACTAGCTGTGTTTGTAAAACAATGCCTTGTTTGGTACCTAGAAACTGAAAGGAAACTTTCTGATATTCAAGCTGGTTTCCGTAAAAATAGAAGTACCATTGACCATTTAGTCAGATTAGATTCCTATGTTAAGAATGCTTTCGCCAAGAATGAACATGTAGTTTCCATCTTTTTGGGTTTAGAAAAAACCTATGATACTACATGGAAATACAGGATTCTAAAAGACCTTCACACTATGGGATTAAAGGGCCTTTTACGCATTTTCATATTCAACATTTTGAATGATAGACAATTCCAAGTTCGGTTGGGTACAACCATGTCTGATCATTTCGACCAAGATCAAGATGTCCCACAGGGCAGTATTTTGTCTATTACTCTGTTTAGTATCAAGATCAACAGCTTGGCGGAAGTTTTGAAAATTCAATTGATGGTTCACACTTTGTGGACGATTTCAACATTTCGTGCAGTGGAAAAAGTATACGTATGAAATGAGAGAACATTACAAATTTGTCTGAATTGAATTCAGAAATGGTGTTTAGAAAATGGCTTCAAATTCTCCAGAATTAAGGCAAATTGTATACAGTTCTGCAGGAAATATTTCCAGCACAAAGATCCAGTACTAACATTAGATGGAACTGAGATCAAAGTGGTAAAAGAGGTCAAATTCTTAGGAATGTTGTTCTTAGGAAATTGCTTGAAAGCTAAGTGCACAAAAACTCTTGATTTGCTGAAGGTAGTTGCCAACCATAAGTGGGGAGGAGATCAGCAAACACTTCTCCATTTATATCGATCACTTGTTCGTTCTAAACTTGAGTATGGCTTTCTTGTTTACAATGGTGCAAGCAAGTCAAACTTGGCAAAGCTAGATCCTATTCTCCATCAAGGATTAAGACTTTGCCTTGGAGCGTTCAGAACACCCCCTAAAGAAAGCTTGTTATGTCGAAGCAGATGAATTTCCTTTAGAACTACGAAGAATTAAACTATCATTGCAATATATCACAAAATTGCGATCAAATCACTCGAATCCTGCATATAACTGTGTTTTCCAACCTCGGTTCGCGGATCTCTATTTGAAGAAACCCTCCATTAATCCACCTCCTGGAATTCGTATGAAACCACGCATTGTAGCAGCTGGTATTAAACTTAGTCAAATTTTACATAACAAACTCTTACCAATTCCACCATGACAATTAGCTCAACCAGAGGTAGATATTTCTCTAATGAAATATAAAAAGCCAGCTCTTGTATACACACGAATTTGGTCTACTGAGAGAGAAATACAGATCGCATAAGGCTATTTATACAGACGGTTCTAAAGATGGTGAGAGAGTGGCATGTGCCAAAACTAAAACCTGTCGACTACCAGGTGAAAGTTCGATATTCACTACAGAGGCAAAAGCCATATTGTTGGCTTTAGAAGGTATTGGGTCCACTAAAAGGAAAAAATATGTCATATTCTCAGATTCACTGTCATGCCTTCAAGCGATTAAAAGTGGAACTTCGACTCATCCCACTATCTTGAGTATTCTACAACTACATGACTGTAGATTTGATCAACAGATTGATATTGGTTTTGTTGGTTGCCTGGTCACGTTGGCATCATAGGTAATACTGAGGCTGATAGGGTGACTATGGCAGCCCTAGATGACGAGGTTGATCCTCAGAATCAGAATCCCATATAGCGATTTCAGACCCTCTATCTCTACTTATGTGAGACGGCTGTTTCAATCTTTATGGGGTGCTGTGAATAATAAACTTCAGGAGTTAAGAAAAACTGTAGGCTATACTCATCTGAACAGCCAGAAACGTTTCGACCAAACCATGATCAGCGTCATTTTTTTCATTTTTTGTTTTTTTTTCCATATTTTTTTTTATTGTCCGATATCAAAACAGAAAAACAATACACGTACATACATATATGGGTCATATAAATATGCATGGGTCCATATAAGAATAGAATGTCAGGAGGCCGTATCTTACTGACAAAAGAAGCTGATGAAGCTGAATTCTAGTACAAACATGTATGGAATATATAGATAGAAACCGACCTGTAGCAAGGATGTTCTCGCATTAGATACAAGAGAAGTTAAAAAGTTGATACGTTGCTCGGAACTAAATTTCAACCTTAATGTCAATACTTATAGTAGTATTTATAATTATTCTATAAGACCGTACCAGTTTTTCCATTTTTCTTCGAAATTTTGCAGTCTGTTAGAAATATTTACATTTAACTTTTCAGATAGATAATACTTCTTAAGTTCACATTTGATACTCTCTAAAACGGGCATTTTACTCTGAATACTGGCTCGGTATATACAATAGTTTGTTAATAACGACACCAGATTGAGTACTTTCGAGTGAGGGCCTAAAAAGCCGAAGATAATGAACTTTGACGAGAAAAAAATTCTTTGTAAAGTGCATTCTTCAACCCATGCCACAACCTGCTTTCGAATTACTACCGCTTTAGGACAATCTACCAGTAAATGAACAATGGTTTCAGCCTCTCTTCCACACAGGGAACATACATTATCATCCGTCAGATGCATCTTCAACAGTAAATCTCTGCAAGTTAAAGTACGAGATACTATTCTGTACCTAAACCACCACAACTTTGAATCGTTGGTAAATGACTTTGCCAAAGTATGGATTCTAGGCCATGACATCTGCTCACTAGACAAGTTGAAATATTCTTGCCAACGGGTTTCGAATTTATTATTACAGTTCAAATTCTTCAGGTATATCCTATTATAAACCTGGCAACCCTGTCAATCGACAATATCACTTTAGTGAAAAAAGGTATGAAAGGGCCATAAACAGGATCTCGTACCTTAAAACCAGACAGTTTTATATATTCTAATACACAGTGTAAGAGGCCATAATATAATGTAAATGGTGTACTTATATTTCCTAGTTCGGATTATTTGCCCTTGACAGCGCTGAGATCAACTTCACATAATGAATATCTGATCATGCACTGATTTACCCCAGGGTATTTTAATCGGGAAACTGTTCATTTAGTTATGCAGTAAACAGACGAGTTGTTTCCCAGTTGGATGGTTGTCGATCTTTACGTCTGCAAAATAATTTAAAAAATAATAGAGGTCTGAAAATGTTGGGGGGGGGGGGGCTACAGCTCCGCGGCCCCTGTCAGTGGTTTTGCTGAGATGTCCGACATGGCTGAAAATTTCAGGCATAGCTCTCCATACCCCGTCACACTATTATAAGTCAATTTGGCTTACAACTATCCAAGCGCGTTCACTAAAAAAATACTTTTTATTTCATTATGAGAAAAATGATAAATTTATCCGATATTTGGATACGGCCCCTCAGCAATGCCATCGATTATTCGCCAATGATTTTTTTTGGTATTATGTTGGATGTCTGTTTACTGTCGATCACATGTATGATAAAATATAGCATATTGACTAACAAATGACAAAGTTATGGAAATTTTAGTACGCCTACCTCATTCTTTTAATTCACTAAGTTTTTTCCAGAGCCACCTCTTCAAACCCCGAAATCTCAGCTCTGACCGTGATACAAAATGGCAAACATGGTTTTCCTGGTACTAGAAAAGTATATCTCTAAAAAATATATGCCAAACCTTTACTCACAGCGGGGTGCAGTAAAAATCGATTTTAAGCCTCTATTGAGAATTGGCTACTAGACTAAATGGGACCTACTCGAATTCCTGTTTATTCTGGATAACTATTACACTAAGTTTTTTTTCATCATGGCGGTTTAAAGTCCAATTTAAACTTAAAAAATTTCCCAAAACTTGTCCAGCTGAGAAACCTGTGTAGATCACTTCACGGCAGGTGTCTGAGTGAAGTGTCACTGTTATAATTAGAAACAAAAATACGGATGTTTGCATGGTTTTGATCAGAAGGAGGTAGATTAATGTAAATAAGTAGGACTAATAGATAATTATCTTACCATAATACTGCGGAAATGAGTTTTAGAAAGGGAAATTTAACAGACAAAAATAAGAGTAGCCAAGCCCAAGCTTAGGAATTCTGTTTAATTGTTCCAGTGCCTCGGAAACTAAATTTTTAATCCTAATATTGAAGCACTTCTATTTATAATTTTGATTTCATTTTTCCCCCAAATGTTAGAGGAAATAGTGAATATTTGAATGAAGAAATAAAAAAAAATGACCAATTTTGACCCTCTAAGGGGACAGCTATCCTTAATTGTCTAGCCATGTATGTTCCCAATTCCAACAGTCTACGAAATAAAAACGATGAAAACACAAGATGGTTTCCCAGAAAATAGAAGCCGTGATGCCAGCAAAACATGATAATGTTCTTTACACAAAATCCTAATCACTGACCCCTATATTTTTTGTCGACATGAGTTTCCAAGTGGTTTTCCAGATGTATCTCAGTCACGCTTTGAATATGGGTGCTCATTTGAAAACCATCGAGATTCAACGGCTGTATTAAATATATTATATTCCCCTCATGGACGAACGAATTTCATCGTGATATACTTCAATTATCTTAGTTAATTCAACTGCCAGCGATGGGGACAAGTGGTTGTAGATAGACCATCCAGACTGCAGAGTATTTCGTGTTGGCGAACAGACCAACACAAATAAGCTATATGAAATATGAGACAGATAAAGACATTTACGTGATTACAAATTTAAGTGAAAGCCATTCAGTGCCGGGCGACTACGAAAGAGAAAGAGGTCGGTTGAATTATCCCAAGATCCCCTTTTACAATTCCAGATTGAATCCATTGAGCTGTATTTGCCGGGCAAACTTATCTAACAGCTTCCCCCCCCCCTCCCCCGCCTCCCGCTGTTGGTTCCCTGACCTTGCCTAGATGGACTCTTCTACGACGTGTGCCGTGCCTGAGGGGGTTGTCATCAGAGCTAAATGTTGATCCTGATGACGAACCTGAACATTGAGTGGAACCGTCTGTACGACGGGAGCCGCCTGCTCGAGGGGAGCCGCCTGGACGAGGAGAACCGCCCGTCGCACCCTGTGGTGTGGCCTCTTCGTGGGAAAGACCCACCTGTTCATTCTCCAAATCTGGTTCGTCTAATTTCTGTATTGTGCCTCGTGACTCCGCGGGAGGATTCATGACATCCCTCTCTTTCGCTTGTTTTGCCTTTCCTACTTCTGCTTTCAGAGGCTTGGATTTTGGTTGGAGTTCATGGATATTTATGAGATGGCGCCCTATTCGCTCATAGCAATGACCGCATCCGATAATTTGACATTGTATCTGGTGTAAAATCTGTCCTTCTTCACCGAATGACAGCCCTTAGTGTTCGGCCAAATAGCTCTCGAGCTCCTTGCCGTCTGGTGTTAGTTGCCCCAATTCGGACAAATTGGGACGGGACGTTGGGTCCTCTCCCCTCCAGCTATTTTTCCTCTATCTTCTTGTTCGTAGCTTCATCGCTCCCCTCGACTCCTGTGGTTTCAAGAGTCACAGGATGAAGACCCACTGGTCGGGAACGAGGAGGCAGTTCAGTGCAACTGACACCGACATCTTGTAAATAGGCAAATTGCTAGATTACATAGAATAAGGCATCAAATATTCATCAGCATATTTATGTGTCAAAGTACGCAAAATATACGAAAATATCTATCAAGAAACAATCCTAACCATTGACGTTAGACTCTCACTTAATTTTCATACTCACCCTGACAATGAAAATTCATTCGCCATTCAAGATGGCCGCCAAGTGTGTTTAACATGTAATCTGCCCCTGAAAAACTCTTCCAATGTGTTTGAAATCCACCATTGCCTGTGCTTAAAGTGACTAGTATTGTGTCTAAAGGTACAGACTACTGTTTGGTACACTTTTTTTGTTGTTTAAAAGACATACTTAGATGATTAATACTGCAAAAGCGTTCACCTGCAAATCCAGAGCTGGAATTCAAGATGGCCGACACTGACCAAGACTCCTACCTTCTAATTCAACAACTTGACTCTAGTACCAGCTTCGGGGATTCACACTATCAGACTGCAAGGTACTGTGGACAGAATGCTCACTTACAGGAAATGACCAACAGCTAAAGCCAGACAATTTCCACCCTGTTGGAACTGCAAGCCCCATAACTGATGCAGAAAACAGACAGAAGCCAGCAAAACCAGCCCACAGACACTCCCCCCCCACAGCTCAAGAGGATTAACAACAATGGCCTCAACATGCTTATTGGACCTCCCAGGAACATGCAACTGTGAAAAGTGCTTCAATAAACTACTGAGTGAAAAGGATAACCTGCAAATAGTGATGATTACATACAGAGAGAAGTATCAACAATTAAGGGCAGAAATTGAAGAGCTAAAAGCTGGAAAGAATACAGACAGTGTGCATAAAGGTGTGGATTGCTCAACACAAACAACACCTGAATTACAAGGGAGTGCCTATGCTGATCATTCACCCAAGACAATGGACGCCCCTACTGAGACAACAGAAACTAATCTGCCCACAGACAAGCATGAAATGAACAGAACAAAGCACAGACCTAAACCAACTGAACTAATTCAAACTGACACTCAAGTTACTAAGAAATTACCACAGGGACAACAACTAAACTGTAAAAAATCATGTCAGCCTAATGAAGACATTGACAAACGTCAAAACAAAGAACACAACACAACAAAGAAGGATACTGGACAGCCCATAGCAACCATAAAACTGAGTAAGAGAAACAATACCATCCCTAGAGATCGCCAACCTTCAGCAGGCCCGAATGCTTACTCGGAAGAAACAGGCCCTGCCACCATTCTGATTTGAAGCTCTAGACTACAAGGTATCAGCATGAAAGGTCTCCTACGTGGTGTAAGAGTGATGACCTCACGTGGGGCAAAAATAAATGATGTCAAAACCGACTCAACAATATTGACCTTACCTCTGTTAAAACAGTCATATTACAAGTTGGCATAAATGACTGCAAAGTTGGTGAGCATGTTGAAAAGATACCAGATGACTACAACAGTCTCCTAAATGAAATTTACTATGCCTCACCCAGAACAGAAATTGTCATATCAGGACTGTGCCCCAGGATGGACTTTATTTCTGTAAATAACCGTGTCTCCATGGTAAACAGGGGACTCCAAGACTTAGCCGCACACTACGATCTCCAGTTTGTCGACCAGGAAAGCAATTTCAACCTGCGAAATGATCGCCCAAATCGTGATTACCTACTAGGAGATGGCCTTCACCTGAGCTCGAAAGGAACTAGCTTGCTGCTCCGAAACATCAACAGATCTGTGACCATCATTAAACAGCACACCAGAGCCTCAGAGACTGAAGCCAATAGACTAAACCAGTCAGAGACTAAATGTTTCAAATGCGGGGAGGGTGAACACATGGAATCGTCATGTTGGCACCAACATCCAATCAAGTGCAGACGATGCCAACAGACTGGTCACAAACTGAAACACTGCCATATATCATTGTGAGAAACTGGCAAAGTGTACCCAATGGCTGCCGAAAATACTTTAAGTATCATTAAACCAGCCAAGTAGTATCTGTGAACGTGAACATGTGACAAATTGTGAAAATGACTCTGGTGATGTTCTTCAGGACCAAGACAATCTTTTTAATATCCTGGACAAACTCTGTCAGGAATGTAATCGTTTTGAGTGCAAATGTACAAATTTAAATGTAACAAACGTTGTAACCTTGAGGCCTAAGATAAAAAGTAAGCAAACATTAGAGAGTACAGATCAAACGAAGGATGTAAATACCACATTAATGTGTAACGATACCAACTTTTTAGCACTAAATTGTATATTTAACTACTATGAGCATGTCAACTTTACAGAGTACCTAAATGTGTATGAATATATTGTGAAGGGCCCATCCAGTGGTACACTGGCCAAAAAGGGAGCAAGATGTCAGCAGAGCTGGTACCCACTATTCAAAATACCACACACAACATTCTCATATGCCACATTTACATCCAGCTGTGGACTACCTAAGAAAGGCTCCAAAATCGGTCACTTAAATATTCGGCATATAATACCTAAACTAGATGAGGTTAAACTGTTATGCAATGATCTAGACATATTTGGCCTGAAGGAAACATTCCTGTCATCATCTACTTTAGACAAACATCTGCATATTGAAGGATATAAATTGCATAGACGAGATCGATTAGATAAAGGAGGAGGTGGTATTTTAGTATATATAACAGAAATCCTAAATCATGTAAGACGAGAAGATCTAGAAACTGAAAATGAGCAAATTATTTGGATAGAAATCCACTATCCACATAGTAAATCTTATTTAATAGCATTTGTATACCGACCACCTGACAAATTTGACAATATACTTGATAAGGCCTTCTCAGAGCAAAAGGAAATACTGTTGCTGGGAGATTTCAACTTTGACCTACTGAAAGAGAAGAACTCAAAGTGGACTAGCTGTATTGACAACTATTATCTTGAACAAATGATAAATGAACCTACCCGAATAACTGAGCACACACCCACATTGATAAATCACATTTACACAACAAACACAAATCAGATTCATGAAACCAAAGTCCCTAAAATTGCTCTCAGTGATCATTATCCTATCTGCTTAGTTCTAAAATCTGGAATATGTCCAACCAAAACAGCTAAACAGGAACATAAAACAATTCACTACAGATGTATGAAACAGTTCAATGAACAAACGTTCCTCAATGATCTAAAAAATCAACCATGGCATCTGCTGGAAAATGAAACTAATCCTGACATAGCCATATCCATTTGGACTAATTTACTTCATCAAATCATAGGCCGTCCTGCCCCTATTAAAGAACATCGTGTTCGATACAACACCACTCCCACTTGGACGACAGAGGACATAAAACAGGCCATGAGAAACAGAGACTTTTACCATTCACATGGTGAACAACTATGGAGAAACAAAGTAAATTACCTTATACGAACAAATAAAAAAACGTCATATAGAGAATCAAATAGAGAAAGATGAATCTAAAAACATATGGAAAATTCTTCAAGAAATAAATCCAAAGGCTAAAACTTGTGCATCAGGTTCATCACATTTAACTGTTGATGGAAACACCACTGACGATGACCAGGATATGGCTTCTAACCTGAACTACTACTTCACAAACTTATCAAAAACACTACATCAGCAATCAAACCCATCTGAACCAAGCTTAGAAAAGTTAAAATCTTTTGTTAATACTAATGTTCCCAATGATACTAATTACTCCATTCCATTCATATTCCCAACAGCGGTCTATAATCATCTGAATGCACTAAACATTACAAAAGGTACAGGCACAGATAATCTATCCCCAAAATTTCTGAAACTTGCAGCTCCAATTATTACTGAATCACTAACCAAAATAATAAACCTAAGTATAACCACAAACCAGTTTTCCACTGAATGGAAAATGGCAAAGGTAGTCCCAGTTCACAAGTCGGGCAATGAAACAATGCCAGAGAATTACAGGCCCATCTCTGTGTTGCCTACTGTATCAAAAATTCCAGAAAGACACGTCCATGACAGCTTGTACGAATATCTGACTACTTATAATCTTCTTCATGATACAAGCGTCTAGTCCGTCATTCATAATTCAGCCGTCGTCCATTAAAGAATATCCGCGTCCATAATCCAAAGACCTATTCCATATCCATATATCAGTATTAGCACCAAATTCAAAAAAGACAATCATAGTATACATAAACATAGGCTAGTTTCCTGTAAGAGAGAAGCGGTCAACAGTTTTCAATGATGCCGACAAGACATCATGATGTTCCAAAAATATAAAATCCGTAATGTGGTTATTCTTAATCCATAATAATCGTTCTAAAGTCGTTATCTAGAGAATGGTGTATCTCAAACACGCTTTGATTGTGCCTGTTCATATGAGCACCATGAGAATCTTGAAGTACATGGGCCCCTAGCCCCGGGTTAAGCGGAATTAGACACAAGTTACGAAACGCAACGCCATAGATCTTGCACGCTACGTTCGTATTTTGCTATCAGCATGCGATATGTATCGCCAAATTTGAGAAACTTTGAGTGGAGGCGCTTGGAAGAATAGCCCTGTTTTATAAGTTTCTGCAACAATGTTTTGTGACGTTGATTGAAATCGTCACAATTAACAAAGGATCTAGCAAATGCTACTAGGCGAGATATGTATACGCCATATGCAGGTCCCACTGGAATATTACTGTCCAGAAAGGGATAGTTTACGATGTCGAAATTGCAATCATCTCTTTTGTCATAAAGTCGACGAGAGAAAAGGCCCGCTTCATTTTTGTAGAGATATAGATCTAAATATGATGTGCCTGTAGGGCTATCTGTAGTTTCCTTCAAATCTAGTGAAACTGGATATATATCCTTCACTACGTCATTTATATAGCGATTATCCACAGCGAGAAGATCGTCTATATCGTCCTGATGACGAACCTGAACATTGAGTGGAACCGTCTGTACGACGGGAGCCGCCTGCTCGAGGGGAGCCGCCTGGACGAGGAGAACCGCCCGTCGCACCCTGTGGTGTGGCCTCTTCGTGGGAAAGACCCACCTGTTCATTCTCCAAATCTGGTTCGTCTAATTTCTGTATTGTGCCTCGTGACTCCGCGGGAGGATTCATGACATCCCTCTCTTTCGCTTGTTTTGCCTTTCCTACTTCTGCTTTCAGAGGCTTGGATTTTGGTTGGAGTTCATGGATATTTATGAGATGGCGCCCTATTCGCTCATAGCAATGACCGCATCCGATAATTTGACATTGTATCTGGTGTAAAATCTGTCCTTCTTCACCGAATGACAGCCCTTAGTGTTCGGCCAAATAGCTCTCGAGCTCCTTGCCGTCTGGTGTTAGTTGCCCCAATTCGGACAAATTGGGACGGGACGTTGGGTCCTCTCCCCTCCAGCTATTTTTCCTCTATCTTCTTGTTCGTAGCTTCATCGCTCCCCTCGACTCCTGTGGTTTCAAGAGTCACAGGATGAAGACCCACTGGTCGGGAACGAGGAGGCAGTTCAGTGCAACTGACACCGACATCTTGTAAATAGGCAAATTGCTAGATTACATAGAATAAGGCATCAAATATTCATCAGCATATTTATGTGTCAAAGTACGCAAAATATACGAAAATATCTATCAAGAAACAATCCTAACCATTGACGTTAGACTCTCACTTAATTTTCATACTCACCCTGACAATGAAAATTCATTCGCCATTCAAGATGGCCGCCAAGTGTGTTTAACATGTAATCTGCCCCTGAAAAACTCTTCCAATGTGTTTGAAATCCACCATTGCCTGTGCTTAAAGTGACTAGTATTGTGTCTAAAGGTACAGACTACTGTTTGGTACACTTTTTTTGTTGTTTAAAAGACATACTTAGATGATTAATACTGCAAAAGCGTTCACCTGCAAATCCAGAGCTGGAATTCAAGATGGCCGACACTGACCAAGACTCCTACCTTCTAATTCAACAACTGCAAGGTACTGTGGACAGAATGCTCACTTACAGGAAATGACCAACAGCTAAAGCCAGACAATTTCCACCCTGTTGGAACTGCAAGCCCCATAACTGATGCAGAAAACAGACAGAAGCCAGCAAAACCAGCCCACAGACACTCCCCCCCCACAGCTCAAGAGGATTAACAACAATGGCCTCAACATGCTTATTGGACCTCCCAGGAACATGCAACTGTGAAAAGTGCTTCAATAAACTACTGAGTGAAAAGGATAACCTGCAAATAGTGATGATTACATACAGAGAGAAGTATCAACAATTAAGGGCAGAAATTGAAGAGCTAAAAGCTGGAAAGAATACAGACAGTGTGCATAAAGGTGTGGATTGCTCAACACAAACAACACCTGAATTACAAGGGAGTGCCTATGCTGATCATTCACCCAAGACAATGGACGCCCCTACTGAGACAACAGAAACTAATCTGCCCACAGACAAGCATGAAATGAACAGAACAAAGCACAGACCTAAACCAACTGAACTAATTCAAACTGACACTCAAGTTACTAAGAAATTACCACAGGGACAACAACTAAACTGTAAAAAATCATGTCAGCCTAATGAAGACATTGACAAACGTCAAAACAAAGAACACAACACAACAAAGAAGGATACTGGACAGCCCATAGCAACCATAAAACTGAGTAAGAGAAACAATACCATCCCTAGAGATCGCCAACCTTCAGCAGGCCCGAATGCTTACTCGGAAGAAACAGGCCCTGCCACCATTCTGATTTGAAGCTCTAGACTACAAGGTATCAGCATGAAAGGTCTCCTACGTGGTGTAAGAGTGATGACCTCACGTGGGGCAAAAATAAATGATGTCAAAACCGACTCAACAATATTGACCTTACCTCTGTTAAAACAGTCATATTACAAGTTGGCATAAATGACTGCAAAGTTGGTGAGCATGTTGAAAAGATACCAGATGACTACAACAGTCTCCTAAATGAAATTTACTATGCCTCACCCAGAACAGAAATTGTCATATCAGGACTGTGCCCCAGGATGGACTTTATTTCTGTAAATAACCGTGTCTCCATGGTAAACAGGGGACTCCAAGACTTAGCCGCACACTACGATCTCCAGTTTGTCGACCAGGAAAGCAATTTCAACCTGCGAAATGATCGCCCAAATCGTGATTACCTACTAGGAGATGGCCTTCACCTGAGCTCGAAAGGAACTAGCTTGCTGCTCCGAAACATCAACAGATCTGTGACCATCATTAAACAGCACACCAGAGCCTCAGAGACTGAAGCCAATAGACTAAACCAGTCAGAGACTAAATGTTTCAAATGCGGGGAGGGTGAACACATGGAATCGTCATGTTGGCACCAACATCCAATCAAGTGCAGACGATGCCAACAGACTGGTCACAAACTGAAACACTGCCATATATCATTGTGAGAAACTGGCAAAGTGTACCCAATGGCTGCCGAAAATACTTTAAGTATCATTAAACCAGCCAAGTAGTATCTGTGAACGTGAACATGTGACAAATTGTGAAAATGACTCTGGTGATGTTCTTCAGGACCAAGACAATCTTTTTAATATCCTGGACAAACTCTGTCAGGAATGTAATCGTTTTGAGTGCAAATGTACAAATTTAAATGTAACAAACGTTGTAACCTTGAGGCCTAAGATAAAAAGTAAGCAAACATTAGAGAGTACAGATCAAACGAAGGATGTAAATACCACATTAATGTGTAACGATACCAACTTTTTAGCACTAAATTGTATATTTAACTACTATGAGCATGTCAACTTTACAGAGTACCTAAATGTGTATGAATATATTGTGAAGGGCCCATCCAGTGGTACACTGGCCAAAAAGGGAGCAAGATGTCAGCAGAGCTGGTACCCACTATTCAAAATACCACACACAACATTCTCATATGCCACATTTACATCCAGCTGTGGACTACCTAAGAAAGGCTCCAAAATCGGTCACTTAAATATTCGGCATATAATACCTAAACTAGATGAGGTTAAACTGTTATGCAATGATCTAGACATATTTGGCCTGAAGGAAACATTCCTGTCATCATCTACTTTAGACAAACATCTGCATATTGAAGGATATAAATTGCATAGACGAGATCGATTAGATAAAGGAGGAGGTGGTATTTTAGTATATATAACAGAAATCCTAAATCATGTAAGACGAGAAGATCTAGAAACTGAAAATGAGCAAATTATTTGGATAGAAATCCACTATCCACATAGTAAATCTTATTTAATAGCATTTGTATACCGACCACCTGACAAATTTGACAATATACTTGATAAGGCCTTCTCAGAGCAAAAGGAAATACTGTTGCTGGGAGATTTCAACTTTGACCTACTGAAAGAGAAGAACTCAAAGTGGACTAGCTGTATTGACAACTATTATCTTGAACAAATGATAAATGAACCTACCCGAATAACTGAGCACACACCCACATTGATAAATCACATTTACACAACAAACACAAATCAGATTCATGAAACCAAAGTCCCTAAAATTGCTCTCAGTGATCATTATCCTATCTGCTTAGTTCTAAAATCTGGAATATGTCCAACCAAAACAGCTAAACAGGAACATAAAACAATTCACTACAGATGTATGAAACAGTTCAATGAACAAACGTTCCTCAATGATCTAAAAAATCAACCATGGCATCTGCTGGAAAATGAAACTAATCCTGACATAGCCATATCCATTTGGACTAATTTACTTCATCAAATCATAGGCCGTCCTGCCCCTATTAAAGAACATCGTGTTCGATACAACACCACTCCCACTTGGACGACAGAGGACATAAAACAGGCCATGAGAAACAGAGACTTTTACCATTCACATGGTGAACAACTATGGAGAAACAAAGTAAATTACCTTATACGAACAAATAAAAAAACGTCATATAGAGAATCAAATAGAGAAAGATGAATCTAAAAACATATGGAAAATTCTTCAAGAAATAAATCCAAAGGCTAAAACTTGTGCATCAGGTTCATCACATTTAACTGTTGATGGAAACACCACTGACGATGACCAGGATATGGCTTCTAACCTGAACTACTACTTCACAAACTTATCAAAAACACTACATCAGCAATCAAACCCATCTGAACCAAGCTTAGAAAAGTTAAAATCTTTTGTTAATACTAATGTTCCCAATGATACTAATTACTCCATTCCATTCATATTCCCAACAGCGGTCTATAATCATCTGAATGCACTAAACATTACAAAAGGTACAGGCACAGATAATCTATCCCCAAAATTTCTGAAACTTGCAGCTCCAATTATTACTGAATCACTAACCAAAATAATAAACCTAAGTATAACCACAAACCAGTTTTCCACTGAATGGAAAATGGCAAAGGTAGTCCCAGTTCACAAGTCGGGCAATGAAACAATGCCAGAGAATTACAGGCCCATCTCTGTGTTGCCTACTGTATCAAAAATTCCAGAAAGACACGTCCATGACAGCTTGTACGAATATCTGACTACTTATAATCTTCTTCATGATACAAGCGTCTAGTCCGTCATTCATAATTCAGCCGTCGTCCATTAAAGAATATCCGCGTCCATAATCCAAAGACCTATTCCATATCCATATATCAGTATTAGCACCAAATTCAAAAAAGACAATCATAGTATACATAAACATAGGCTAGTTTCCTGTAAGAGAGAAGCGGTCAACAGTTTTCAATGATGCCGACAAGACATCATGATGTTCCAAAAATATAAAATCCGTAATGTGGTTATTCTTAATCCATAATAATCGTTCTAAAGTCGTTATCTAGAGAATGGTGTATCTCAAACACGCTTTGATTGTGCCTGTTCATATGAGCACCATGAGAATCTTGAAGTACATGGGCCCCTAGCCCCGGGTTAAGCGGAATTAGACACAAGTTACGAAACGCAACGCCATAGATCTTGCACGCTACGTTCGTATTTTGCTATCAGCATGCGATATGTATCGCCAAATTTGAGAAACTTTGAGTGGAGGCGCTTGGAAGAATAGCCCTGTTTTATAAGTTTCTGCAACAATGTTTTGTGACGTTGATTGAAATCGTCACAATTAACAAAGGATCTAGCAAATGCTACTAGGCGAGATATGTATACGCCATATGCAGGTCCCACTGGAATATTACTGTCCAGAAAGGGATAGTTTACGATGTCGAAATTGCAATCATCTCTTTTGTCATAAAGTCGACGAGAGAAAAGGCCCGCTTCATTTTTGTAGAGATATAGATCTAAATATGATGTGCCTGTAGGGCTATCTGTAGTTTCCTTCAAATCTAGTGAAACTGGATATATATCCTTCACTACGTCATTTATATAGCGATTATCCACAGCGAGAAGATCGTCTATATAGCGTTTGGTGAATGAGAAGGAACGGGCTTTGAATGGATCGGTTTTTGAAAGCGCCTGCATATAGTCATATTCATAAGAGAACAGATACAGATCAGCCAACAGGGGTGCGGAATTTGTACCCATTGGAATACCTATATGCTGTTGATATATTGTGTTGCCAAATTTCACATAGATATTTTTAATGAGAAATTCAAGCAACTCTATAAAGAAAGAAACATCCCATGAATGATATATCTTGTATGTAGTAGAGCTAAAGAATGTTTTATGGCTTCCGACATTAATATATCTACGATCAGTTTTCTTGAACACAGATACTATTAATGAACTTAGACGGTCAATAAGGTCCTGATGAGGGATTGGAGTATAGAGAGTCGAGAAATCCCATGTGGATACATGTCTGTACGGTATATGACCTTTAGCATCAAGTTCCTCCGTAAAACATTTTGAGTTTTTTGATATCCACATACATTCAACGCCAAAGTTTTTAGAAATACTGGCGCAATACCTTTCCCAAAATACTTTTGCCTCCTGAAGGGCCCTCGTCAATAGGGTTGACAGAAGCTTGGTGGTGCAGCTTCTAGAACCAGCTATGAATCTAGCTTTGTATGGTGATTTGTGCATTTTGGGAGTCCAGTATACTTTTGGTATGTCGTTATGTTTGGTTGGAAAACAAATACCTCTTTCCCTGAGAAACGTTTTGTGATTGTTAAATAAATCTTCCAGAGTAAATGAAGTTTGGGAGTAAGTAGACGTATTTGATGATGATAGGTCTACACTCAATTCTTTAACCAGCACCTGGTAATAGTAATATTTACATATGAATATGAACATATGAATATTATTTGGAGCTTTGTCTGCTGGGACAATGACGAATTTACTATGGAGATTTGCAAGAACTTCTTGCGAATTGAGGTTTCTCAGTACTTGTTTTGCTTGGGGAAGAGTACTTCTGTCAATATGGCGGATTGTTCCAACGACCTTGCTTTTGGTGAGGTCCATCCAATCAGCGAGTACTGTAGGTTCAAATTTTTCTCGCTTCGACCAATCAATCAGTCAGGCTTCAGGCCCGGACGGTCAACCCAAACAACCTTGACTAAACTTACGGAAACCTGGCTCAAAGCCATAGACATCCAAGAAATGGAGGGTACCATCTGTGTTGACTTAAGCATTTGATTTGGTGAAACACATGATCGTTCTAAAAAAGCTTGAATGCTACAAAATCTGTCCAACAGCCCTGAAATGGATGAAGTCATACATGTTGGCTAGAAACAGAAAGTATGTTTAAGAAATAAAACACCAGAGGCGGCCGAAGTACTGGCTGGTGTACCACAAGGATCAATATTGGGCCCTTTACTTTTTATTATTTGTGTAAATGACCTTCTTGTTGAAAGAGATGTAGCCTCTTCCACCATTGAACTTTTTGCTGATGATGCCACAATCACAAGCTCCAGTAAAACACTCGATATTGTTGAGAATGTGTTAAATAATGATTTGGTATGGTTAAGTACATGTAAGTAGTGTACAGAAAACAGATTAATTATTCATCCTGTTAAGACTGTTTCAATGCTGATTACATGCCCTCAAAAGCTTGCCCATATGGAAAAAAAGGAACTTGAAATACTACTTAATGGCCACCCTATTCAAAATGTAAATACTCTTAAACTACTAGGAGTGAATGTGGATAGTGCTCTTACATGGGGGCCACATTGTGAAACATTGTCAAAAAAGCTTTCATCCCTTATTGGACTTTTAGTTAGAAATAGACATCTTTTATCTGTGAAAGCCAAATCCCTATTTTACACAGCATATATTCAGCCTCACATTGACTATTGTTCTACAATCTGGGGGAATGCCCTTGAATGTTACCTGGAAAGAATTCATAGACTCCAAAAACGAGCAGCCCGAATCATACTCAATGTTAACCCTCTTACACCATCAGCATCTCTTTTCAAACAACTAAACTGGTTGACAATTTATGAAAGAATATTTCTACAAAAAGTACTGCTAATTTACAAGAGCTTTAAATCTGATCAAAACTCTATTTCAAAATTCTTCCATCTGATGTTACAAACCGAACCTTACGATCAACCTGTACTGAAAATCTACTCATGCCACAATGCAGAACGAAGTAATTCAAGAGAAGCTTAAGCTATTCAGGAGCAGTAATCTGGAATAGTCTTCCACACGATATACGCAAAGCGGAGTCTGTAAATTCTTTCAAGAAACATGTACATAATTTTGTAAATAGCAGAGCCTAACGTGCTAGCTTACTGTGCCACAAATTGCCTGTTTTACTGTTTCGTATCTCTGATTCTTTCGCTACAAATATATAGAAATATGTGTGTCTGCGTGTGAGTGCATGTGAGTTATATGTTTGATAATATATAACTTTTGTGTTTATCCAGAGGGCCTCAAGGGAGAACAGTCTTCTGACTGATTGTTGTAACCCTCGAAAAATAAAGAATTTATTATTATTATTACAGGACACGACGCTCTTGTCAGGGAGAGTGTACAATGTTCTATGTCCTCGACAACAATGCCATCGTCTTGACCAACTAGAGCCGCCTCCACTTGTACCGTCTCCGGGTTACACACCACTAAATGATTCTTGTACCGAGGGTTATCCCGGAGAATAGAAGACCGGCTACAGCGATTGGACCATATTTATTCCGGAAGTGAATTGTTTTCTGTAATACTTTTTGTTTATCTCTCTACAATAGTGGGTCTTCATTACTAAGAAGTTTCTTGGTCACTTTGAAAATAAAAAATAACTTTCAGGGAATTTTCATAACACAGCCCCTGCCGTCGCCATGGGGATGTTTATTCTATGGCATATCTTCCTCCAGCTATGGCTCGAAAAAATGGTATATAAGGTCACCTCAATTTTCGATATGTTTGGAGCCAGAAGGCAGGCTTTCTGACGATATATGTTATTAGTCGACGGGAAATATTGGGAATACGGTTTTTTGGACATGTTCCAGGCCAATTTACTACATAAATAGTAAGATCATTTGGTGGTGTGCAACCTGAAGAGGAATCTGCAACTTTTGTCAACTTCAAGAAAATCTCACGACAAGTGTTCCATAATCATTCAAGACCATAGAGGTATGCGACCAGAAATCCGAGAAACAGATACGTAACCCAGATTTTGGCGTTTATTCATTTTTGACTGTCCCCTGACCAAACTAGTACTGATACGCGCTATAGTTATCGATATGAGAAGTCAGAATATATGTTGAATGGGGCTTTCAGGTCCCTAGATACTGATTGATGGATTTCAGACCTAAAAGACCATTTCCGCCAGCCTGTCACTTCATATAAACCATTCCCATCCAATTTGTATCTTCGACGATCCGGAACGGAACATACCCCCCCCCGCAACTTTCTTCCACCACACAGCTCCTCCACTCCAGTGAGCAGGGTAGCATTAATCAACAAGCCTATACTGCCGCCTCTGTTGCACCACCCTATTGTCTCCTATTTGGATATCTCATGAGGTGAATGCCATTTCTTCCAAGTATTATCCCCACCCCGCTCATAATTGGGGTGGGGTGATACACTGGTATATATTCTCCAGCCTGGTGTATATTAAGGAAACTTCTTACATTGAATGAAGACACTGAGTGTGCTTTAGTTAAGGTTTGAGGATTTTTTTATCTTATTAAATTGAATAATATTTCCCTCTTTTCATAATAAAATATACATACTTGAAGCACTACGGAGATGTAAACAATCGTTACATTTTCCCCTAATAACTATGGAACCTGTAGGTACCCATTCATGATATTTTTACACATATATATACATCAGTCAATGATTACACTGAAGAAGATTTATTGATTCCTGCTTAACTTTGCATAGTTGTAGGTTACACACCACTAGATGATTCTTGTGCCGAGGGTTATCCCGGAGAATAGAAGACCGGCTACAGCGATTGGACCATATTTATTCCGGAAGTGAATTGTTTTCTGTAATATTTTTTGTTTATCTCTCTACAATAGTTGGTCTTCATTACTAAGAAGTTTCTTGGTCAGTTTGAAAGCAAAAAATAAATTTCAGGAAATTTTCATAACACACCCCCTGCCGTCGTCATCGGGATGTTTATTCTATGGCATATCTTCCTCCAGCTATGGCTCGGAAAAATGGTACATAAGGTCACCTCAATTTTCGATATGTTTGGAGCCAGAAGCCAGGCTTTCTGACGATATATGTTATTAGTCGACGGGAAATATTGGCAATAGGGTTTTTTGGACATGTTCCAGGCCAATTTATTACATAAATAGTAAGGAGATCATTTGGTGGTGTGCAACCTCCGGCGGAATTGTTTGCGTGGGTGCCATGTGAACAAGTCCAATCTTCGCCGGGGACGAGACCGAGTCAGAGGTAGCGGCTGTTGTGCCTTGATCGGTTAGAGGCTTGCCTGCTTTACTCCTCCGCCTCCTCGGTGGACTGGTGGAGGAGGACCCGTCGGAAGAGCGCCGCCAGGGGGTTTCGGGTGTCCTGGACAACTTCATCTTGTCCCTTTTTTGTGGTGTGATGTGGTTTGTTTAGCAAGAACGAGATTCTTTTGGTGATTAAAGATTTCGTTTATAAAATACTATGAACGAGTCTTCAATAACGATGAAGTCTTAACGGTTGTATTGAAGCCCGCCCCCCCCCCCCCTGAATTATAGTCATGGGAATCACCTTATGTTAGATGATTTTTCCCTTTGCATTGGGAATGGCAACGACCAAGGAAAATACTTTGCAGGAAGACAAACTTTCTGGGCTTGTTTGGACCGTCTCCTCGTAACGTAATCTGTGTTTTCAAGGATGAGTTCAATATTCTCATTTCGCGAACCGGTATTGATGATAGTTCAAATATAGCTGGCTGATATTGTGGGCAGTGCAATGTCGAATGCGTGGTATTAATCAATCTTTGCGGAACTCTTTCAATCACATTCAGCTGCTACAACTGTTAATATGTTTATTGTAATGAAACATTTGTACTGCGCATTGCACTTAACCAATAGCTTGGATTAATACGGCTGTTAGACTCACATCTGTACTGTAAATACTTCAGGCCAGGTAATGAGTTTAATTACCTGAAAGATTGATATTACAGCTGTTAATTGTAAGAATATATAGTTTTGTCTGACATCTAGAGTCAACACGGTATTTAATAACTTTGATATTGTTAAACGTGCGGCAAGGGTGACAGTATACGACTAAAATCCATATAGGTTAAATAATACTGGTCAGTGATATGAATTTAAGGAGTAAGAACATCATATTTTATCAGCATCATTGAAAACGTTAAAAAATATTTTTCATAACATAAGCCAGTTTCTTGGAAGAGAGAAGGGTGAGTGTTTAAGTAGGATTTTACATCGTTTTCAACGGTGAGAGGAGGATTTCTCAGGAGCGTACGAGAACTGAAATGAAACTTGTTGGGAATGCAAGTACACGGCTACCAGATCTCTTATTCGAGATACTGCCTTTTGTACTATTGAAATCACGCGATTTAAGATGAACTCGAGTCAATCTACTGTCTAATTCAGTACTGGACATTCCATGCTGCTCCCTATTGAACTGAAATACTATAATGGGCTTGAACGGCCGCCACCGAAAAACGATGGGGTATCAATATGACAGATTCTAGAGTCAACATAGTGTCCGTTAAGATCAGTAGACGGCAAGCTTCCACATTAAAACGGTCTGATGTATAATAGATTTGACATTAGTGTCAAGTACGATGTCAGATCTGTCTATAACACAGTCGTAAGTAAAATAAATTTATCTTTGGGATATACCGGTGACCAATGAAAGTATGATTCCTGGTCGGATTGGAGTCGTCGCATGTGTCTTGGGCTAAATTACTGATACAATTTTGCATCGGAGATTTTCATCAAGCAAGCTTTCAATTTCAGATAAATCGCCAGAAGCTCACATGAGAGTGGTCGGCATGTTGCATCCAGTGGATCAGAAACTGTTCTTCAGTTATTCTAGCAGCCTTCGTTGAAGCTTAACTGTGATTTCGAAACAAATGAATATCCTGTTCCAATTTCAGCCATGTCTATAGAAATTACCAGATATTTAGTCCCACGTCTACATTCTACTGCCATGTATGTTCAATGCTCATTAAACCTATTTCTATCCATTTTGGAGGTTTATGAACTTCCTTATTATACGTACTATCAGCTGAGTAAATTCAGATTACACTGATGAGTATACAGCGGTATTAGGTAGATGATCTAGTAGAGAATATCAAGCTGGTGAGTAGACCAAAAACACAAACCAACCATTTCACATTAGATAGAAAATGACTTTGCGTGATTACAAAAGATTGAACTATTTGAGATGACAGCGTGCCGAGAGAATCTTATCTTCGGGGAAATACACAGTGATATGATATCGAAAGAGGGCGATTTAATTCTCCCCAGATAGCCTGTCGATAGAAACACCCAGCGGTTCAATCAAATCTGTGGGGGGCTGATGGAGAATGAGACATAGTTCACTATCCCAGAGAAATGTTTATCGCGATGAGTGATAACGAACACACCGTTTTGGAGATTTCGGTATTGTAGAATGGAAAGTATCGTCTAGAAAGTGAACAAGTAGGATTTTATATGCAATTCCAGTCTTTGAACTCATAACTTTCATCAATCTCGCCCCCGTCCATCTGTTTTTGTGCCCCATGAAAAGCACGCTTATGAAAACTTCGTCTATCAAGATAAACGTGACTGATATTTTAAGCGAATGTTTGTCCCCTAATATGCCGTCCACTCCACAAAAAGTCTAAACACCATGGATAAGTAAGGCTTTACCACAGTCAATACACGAAAAATAGACTACATAGACTATGGATAACTACCGATGACGTTGCATATAACCATCAATATAAGGTATATCGCAATAAACTAAATCATATATTACGACTGGCAAAGGAATTGTACTACCAAATAATCAGAATCAATATTCAGGGAACTTGGAAAATTATCAATGATCTAAAGGGAAGGAAATAAAATCTCCCATTGTACCATCTGTAATTAACATGCATGGATCTGACACATCAGATACAATTTCTTTAGTTCCATAGTCAACGAACTTGCAAATAAAATCCCTGCTGCCAACGAGAATTTTTATGTCGTATCTGAACAGAGAATATACTAGCAAATTCTCTCTAACATCCTGCATCCCGGCAGAAATTGTTAACGTGGTGAAATCCTTAAAAACGCATCTCCTGGACTTGATGAGATCCGAATGTCGCTTATGAAGCATATTATTAACACTATAACCTTCCCATTGTGTTTCTTACTTAACCTATGTTTTCAAAGTGGAGAATTTTCTGACATATAAAATTGCTCAGTTACCCCAATTTTCAAGACCGGGGACAAAAATATAGTCAGTAGCTATAGACCAATATCTGTGCTTCACTGCCTTAGTAAAATATTTGAAAAAGCCGTAGTTATTCGAATGGTATTCTTTCTTGAAGGACAAGATATAATCTGTCCTAGTCAGTTCAAATTTCGAGCAAACAACTGTTACGAAGCCCGTTTTAGCATATTAATAACCAAGCAGAGATTAGCAAGAGTGCGCCTTAAAGTGTGGAAGCGTGCCGAATGAGTCTTGTAACATTATAAACGACAATAAACATATCCCTGGATCGTGTAGCTTGCAAGATGATCACATTCTGTAAAATAGATTAGATCATTCTTACAATATATACAACCATGAGGAACAGTATAAACTCCGAGGTATAGCCAACTAGAAAATATACATTTAACCCATAGCTACCAAGCCAATTACTGTATGTCTTCATTGGTCGAAACCATGAAGTAAACTTCCTGGCTGTAGAAACCAAACCTGTCTGAATTCAGACGTCGCGGGCCTCGATATGACTGATCAAAAGCGAGTCCAAAGAAGTCCGTGATTGGCTGGATAATTGTGATTGCCACTTAAGCAGTCAATTAAACATTTACCTCCTCGCGTATTGCATACTCGTGGTGATTGAAATATGGATGAAGATACAAGAGGGATTTAACCTTTAACACCACTCCACTCCTCACGCTGTATGAACACTCTATGATAAATTAGCAATTGCCAATTAAAAGAAAGAATACAGCATAGCAACGTTTCTCGATTTAAGTAAAGCCTTTGATACCGTTAATAATGACATACTCCCGCAAAAATTAAACTATTATGGATTCCGAAACACCTCCAGCGATTGGTTTAAAAGTAATTTATCCCACAGAACTCAACTTGTCTCCCTCGACAATACACATTCATCTGCCTCCACCATCACATGTGGAGTTCTCTAAGGTTCGATTTTAGGACCAATCTGCTCAGGTAATAAACACAGAACTCAACCAGCTATATGAGTGGTTCAGCTGCAATAAGCTTTCGCTAAATATGAACAAAACAAAATACATGCTTTTCAAACCATATTGCTCGTCATCCACATTTTGTCCACCAATTAAAATTAACAACGAAGAACTAGAATTTGAAAGTCTCAAGTTTCTAGGAGTGTATTTTAATAGTAAGCTCAACTGGCAAACCCACATAAATAAACTATGTTCTATATTATTCAGGAACATTGGGGTTATCAATACTATTAAGGAATGTATTGATAGAAATACCCTCACTACCCTATATTACTCATTATTTTACTCCTATGTTACATACTAACATAGTATGGGGAAATATTTTTCCTACCCACGCTGTTTCTCGCACTATCATTAAAAAACGCCTAGGTCCCATTATATGTAAAATTTCGAGCCTCGCACATAACTCACCTCTATTCGCACAGCTGAATATTTTAACTGTTGATATAATCAAGGATTACACAACTCTACTTTTAACTCATAAAGATATACTCAATTCCTTCTCATTACCGCTACACATTCAGAACTACTTTACCAGGCTACAATATGTTCATAACCATCCTACTCGACAGGACGACATAAACCTCTACAGACCGTTTTTCCGTACTCAACTCTCATTTTATACCACCAGAACACGAGTTTAGAACAAATTAACCGCTGACTTGAAATGCACTACTCCCATGTCACTATTCGAGTCACGATTGAAACATCTTTTTACTGTTAAGAATGATCATTGTCAACTCTGATAAATTTGAAGATACCGTCAAATTCCACATGTTATAGCTTACTTATCTGCACTTTAATATACGCATGCGTCCTGAATATTGTGATAATCATTGACCCTTATTCTTTATCCAACTGAATCCCAAGTCGTTCCCAGAGTAGGCCTATGTATCTCAGGCACGCTTTGGTGGTGTCTGTTCATTTGAATACCATGGAGATATAAAACGCATGATACTCAAGCTGTCCCAAGCCCGGGTTAAGCTCAATGCGACAAGTTACGAAACGTAGCGGCAGAGATCTTGTACGCTACGACCGTATTTTGCTGTCGGTGTAGGATATTTATCTGAGAAAATCTGGAGGGGAGGGTTTGGTGATATATCCCTGTTTCATAAGTTTCTGCAAAAATAACATATTAAAAAGGCGTTAAAAAGCATAGAAAAGTACCGCCCAGATTGGCCTACAAACATTTCATTGAAAATTATTGATCTTTATACGGGCTATGTCCTCGTACACCGTATGTGTTTCCATGAATGATTTTGTTTTCGCACAACGATATCGATGATAATTTAGCCGGTCGGCAGTGTAGTGCTATTTAATTTTATCCGAACATTCGTAATGGTTAATCTGTCGGAACATTTGCGCTGTATAATCTATGTAGGAGCTGTGCGAAACCAGAACGGTCGTTATAATCACATCGAACGTGGACAGTGAAACATATTCTTATCGACTGCATACATTTTAAGATTGTAAGAGATTCTTTTTATCGAGCAGCTACTTTAGAAGGTCTTTTTGATCGGGCGAAAGAAGACTATCTTAAGGATGTCCGCTGGTGGTAAATCAAAGTAATTAACTTTTTGGATAATGTGTGTTGTTGCATTCATAATTGTGTAATATGAGGAAAAACAAAGACAACAATATAGGTTGGTGTGCATTTTTTAGCTGTAGGCAACGTTAAGTGGACTGACCCATACTCAATTTGCTAACCCAGAAAACATAGGGAATAGCCCTAGTTTTGAAGCATATTCATGAAAAATTCATATAAATAGTATTTAACTTTTTCTTATATCCTAGCTGTTTGCAGATAATCACAATGTCTATCAAAATTTATCAAATTGGATGGATGTTGCTGTGCAAAATTCTCGGCTAGAAGGCTTTTAAAGGAAATCCCTATCTCTTAACCTAGGAAAGGGAGATAACCCAATAAGAAAATCAGGCAAAATGGCTGCCAAAGCCAAAAACCACCAGCGGACATCCTTAAGTTATTTGAGAAAAATCGGTTTGTTGTATAAGTTTTAATGTGTGTATGTTTTAATGTGTTGGTTTAGGCTACTAAGTTATTAACTTGAATACTTAGAATTTTGTTTGATCGTCGCTATATAGCTAAAATATTGCTGAACCTTAATTTTTTCTCTCTCTCTCTCTCGAACGCCAACACAATGCAAGGTAACGGGCTAAATTACCATAAAGATTGCTATTAGGGCTATTGACTGTATAAATATATAGTTTTGTCTGACATCTAGAATCAACACAATATTTAATAATTATGATATTGTTAAACGTATGAAAAGTATGACTGAAAGACATTCAGCCCTTGAACAAGATTTGGAACACTTGTCAGTTTTACGGATTTAGCGGCAGGAACATCATGATATCGCACCAGCCTCTCTTTTTGCAAGTAGATGACTTGTGTATAGAAAATATATAGACCTTTATATTGTAGTCTGTTTGGATTGTGGTGATATTAGGATCGTGTGAACGAGGGATTTTTGATTATGAACGCTAAAATTCTTTATGAACAACGACTGGCTACTGATTGTCGTATGTAATGCTTTTAGTTAAGGGATTACAACCAACATAGAGGTATTTGTTGTGCATTAACTTACCGTGAGGTCCAAACACCGAGATTGCTAAGCAAACGATGCAATGGCGAGGTATGAAAGACGTCCCAGGGGTAAATACAGTACCGACCAGATTAAAGGTTCGCCTAACGGGCTCATCTAACGGACTAACGCGCTTCAAATTAATGCGCTCATGTAGTACACACCAAATTCAGATACGAAGGTCTTAAATACAATTCTGAACAGGAAATATATTCAAATGGAAAATTAAAATTTGTCTCGAAACGGTTTTATATTTTGTTGTATTAAATTCAATATTAAATCATACTTTTGAAATAACGTCAACTAAATATCAAATCTAATATACACCTGTGTATTTCCTATTAAGACAAGCGACGATCACGATGATCAGTAACAGAGAGAGAGAGAGAGAGAGAGAGACAGGGAGACTCATGACACAACTTTTCCCTCGGTGATGTTGATGACCAATTCTCCATTCACATCAGCGAATGTTCACACCAGGATTCGTGACCCTAAACTCGGGCTATGAGCTGGAAATGTAACTGAAAGTTGTAGCGGAAACATCAGCTCATTGCACCCTTGTCAAGTTGGTTTATTGAACATCTCTCTCTATTGGTTCTTACGATAGTCAACACGGTATTATCTGCTTCTATAGTTATGACAATTCGTTGACGATCTGTTTCTGTCCTGAATACAGAGTGTGTTTGAGATATCGTATTGCGATGGGTGCTAACCTATAACGGTGAAATCTTGACGTATTCATTTGATTAGTAATTTGAGTAATCTTCAATATTGGTTGATCCAGACGACTCGCATTGATATCTCGACCCTAGTTGATTATATTCGATGGACATCAATAAAACGCACGTACTCTCGAACGACACTATATTGACGGGAGAATTAAGCCTCTGGAATAAACTGCCCATCGTCCGCCCGAGTGAAGCCTCTTTGATCTATTTTATATTATGGGAATACTGCCATATTTGAATGCTCTAAGACTGAGAAGCGCATTTATGAGTTTTGGAGTGGTTTGTCTCAACAATTTTTAATATAGTTGCAGAAAATCACTTGAAAACTTACTATTCTGCAAAGTGTGGTTCTATTAATTTGAAAAATTCCATTAAAAAATGTAACATCATTATATAATACGACCAAAGCGTAAGGCATGTTTTGACGATGGAAATGTCAATCGCCATTTGTACATCGCGAAAGCTCCACATGCACGGATATAGAGAAATACCGATAGAGAGTTTTACACTTGACTGTTTGTCTATTCAGTCTGATCTATTAGGGGACACACCAAAAGGAACACCCCAAAACCCTTTTGAAACTGCTATCTAAGTTTACTTTCTGTTTCCATTGGAGATTGGACTTATATGAGAATAAATTCAGATCATACCAATGAGGTACACATACACGCGTTATGATGAATGGACTACGGCGATCTAAAAGAAATAAATGTCCGTTTAACTCCCTCTGTACCGGCATTTTTAACAGTTCCAAGCTGGTCTCAACACTGTCATGAACATGAATAAAGCGAATATATACTTATCATCGCCTACATATTCCCAAAGATTATACTCCAAGCTTTCGAACAAGATTTAATATGATGAAAATATTTATCTAGAAAGTCTTTATTTGTGAATGCCAACGACGGGCAATCATTCAACTATATTTCTATCGGTACAATTGTACCGATACGGTACAGAGAGGGTTAAGGCAAAGAGTTTCGGAGTTAGGCACCCACATTTTCTCGACACGGACCTAGATGAATGCTGGAAGTTTTATATAAACTGCAACATTATGCAGAAAATCTTTAAAGGTCTGCAAACTGTTTTTGAAACTATTACTTCTTTTGCACTGAGTAGTGATAGCTCCCAATGGAATCGCTTCTTTACCTTCAACATCTGATTAGCCGCAACTTGATCTGTGTGGCTGACTCAGAAAACTGTGACATCGCTTAAGCTTTCCTTTGTATCCCATACAGAGGAATGGTCACACCGATGCGTCGATATTCTCGTCGAAGTCTGGGTTTTTCTAAGTTGAAGGATTGTGCTCTTGGTCATTGAAAATAGTGGGCCCCATTTTAATAAGGTTAACTTGAACCTGTGACAATCGCAAAGTCTTATCTATTACCTGCAGTAAATGATACCAGGAACTAAGGCAAAGCGATCCTACATGTAAGTATTGATGGGTCATAAGTTACCAACATTTAGACATGGTCAGTTTAAAAGAAATCTATTCTTCTCATCCATATATCATTAATTTATGATTGAATCATCACGACTTACATGTAGCATCGCGTCGACAGAGGAGGTCTCGGCGCTCGTTCATTATGAAATTTAAAAACGCGGTTTCTTTTTTTCAGATAATGGACAACTGACTTTCCTAAAAAAATTGGATACATAACCACAGGAGCTTTTTAAAGGATTTTTATCTATATTTTTTTCTCTGGAATATTTGTCAGAAGAGTTAGTACTTAATTAAGAATTAAAAAAAAAGTCCTTGTCCTCTGTGGGCGTATTTAAGCCTTTTTAATTAAAGACCTGTATCTCAATTTCCTCCAGTTAACCAGTTAATGAGCTTAGGCGTCACGTGACCGCGTGACGTCAGGCAAAATTGGATAGTTATGTTCCAGACGACTGTGATCTGTGACATACATACCCACTGCAAAAATATTGCAGGACTGTAACTATAATGTATATAAAACTGTATTTATATTAACGTTTAATGACAAGCAAAATGTGCATCGTATAAGAAAAGACAAAAAAAAACTGTATCTCATTGCGCTTGTTTCATTGAACTAATTTATTTACTCATGAATAGGAGAATAGGTTCCGCTTTACGCCATGACGGCTGGTAAATTTTAGGCTCCTGCTGCTCGGCACAATTTCTCGTAAAATATGCCAAATAACTTTGAATAGATGCCTCCAAAGAACAAGTACGCCAACAGGAACTGACTTATTTTCTCCGAAGTAAGACCGAAAAAGAATCAATTTCATCGGTAGAATCGAACAGTGCTGACGAAAACTGGACCCGCGATAAGATGGCCGCCGCCAGGGACAAAGAACTGAAATGTCTAATAGAGAACATGGAGAAAAAGCTACTGGAAAACTCAGAAAGTAGTAAAACGGAAATTATGAATCACTTCATAAGTGAGATGGATGGTTTGAAGAAAAACTTGAATGAAATGGGAGTAAAAAAATCAAAATTATGGAAGTGAAAACTAAAGCTATAGAAACGATGGGAGCTTGCCATGCAGACGCTTTACCTTTCCAAGAGGCACAAATAGAGCAAATGAATAAGAAGACCATACCTGAACTGAAGGAAGATCTACAAAATGAAATTATGAAACTGAAACAAGAATTAACTCGTCAGCAGATTCATGATCGGAAACGTAACATTCTATGTTATGGTCTTCCTGAGGTACAGGGGCAAAAAGAAGACAGTGCTCAAGTAATCTGCAAAATTATGGACACCCATCTAAAAATTCTTAAAGAGGAAATAGATACAATGGTCTTCATAGCCTGTCATCGGCTAAAGAAGTGGGATGCACAGAAATCTGCGGCTCCAGCTGCCATATTAGTTGTCGTCCAGACGTATGATGACAAAGATCTTATATTCAAACATGTACATAATATACCCCCGAAAACTAGGATTACAGTCAGACAGGACCAACCACCACATTTGAAGAAGATTCGATCAGTGGTGTCCGAGAAGGCATTTGCGTTGAGAAAGGAGAAACACCTTCAGACGAGAATACAGCTTTACGACACCTCTCTGAAACTGGAGACGCGTAGAAACAAAGAGGATAGATGGTCGGAGTGGAAGGGTGAAGCTAGCTAGGCTACGCCATTTGCAACATATACCACAGAGACAATTCTCTGGGATAAACAGTGACTCCCCCGCAATAGCGACATGTAGTATGAGCAAGTTAATTAAAGGGTGACTACAAAGGTGATGAAATACAATGAAAAGAAGAAAAATAATGTTTAAAATGATTTCTATAAAATATTTCTGATTCCTTAGTAAAATAATGTCAGCCTCCAATATCGTTAGTTCGCATGTCTATCAAGGATCGGTTAAATGCTTAATTCCAAAAGTTAATACGATTGTTAAAGGCGATTTTTTGGAAAACTGGGAAGTGTAAGCTTATTCTTAAAGAAGAGGTATGCTGTAGTACATGTATGTCCAATTATTTGGGATGGATTCAGTCATGAAATGATATAATAGCCATTTTTCCTGCATTTAATAGAACTATGACGTATATACTTGTATGAAATGAGAAAGTCGTTAATTAAGTTGATCCTTTTTATCAATTATGTAAAAAAAGATTTTTTTTTATTTTATTTTTTAATTATTATTATTTTCAAGGGCTCTACCATAAAAACTAGTGGAGAACGATATGTAGAGTCCCTCCTATTAACGTTGTAATATAATGGAGCATAAAAATGATTGAGATGTAATGAAAGGGACTGTACTATGAGATTGTAAAGTACTTGGCTGTGATAGAACCAGTTATGGTACGCTATGGTGTATATTCTACCCAGCAAAGTTTATAATGTCTGCAGTATAGAATACACATGTTTTTTCTTTTATGCTTTTCACATGGGTATTATTACGTAGCATCATCATTTATTGGATCACAAAAATGATCTGCTCACCGGTTGTTTTCTGTATAAATATGTGTATGCTGGCCTCACAAATATATTGAGTTAACAATATGAATACAGAGACATTGTAAAAGACAGCTTAGTCAAAGGGAGATAATTTATTGGAAATACTGCTGATAATAAATTGTGATTGATAAATGATGCATGTAAGACAGATAAATATGCAATCTGAAGGCAAACATAAAGGTGAAGTATTATATGTTTATCCTATTGATTTTGAAATATTTCTGAATTATTGAATATTGGTGTTTGTTACACAGTACTGATCTGCTGGATTGTTGAAGTAAAATAGAGCTTTCTACTGGGTTTAAGTTAACATGTGTCTTAAAGTAAAGCAATCTAATTCCTTAATTAATTGATTTCAATTGTATCCAGCAAAATTTGTTATGTTTGTACTATAAAAGAATTTGTTTTCCCTTCTATTGCTCATCTTTTCCGTATGGTACTATTCCGCAGCATCATGATTTATGGGGTTACTATAATGATTTACCCACCTGTTGTTTTCTGCATCAAATATGTGTATGCTGGTCTTGAAAAATATATTGGGCTAATAATAACACAGTATCATTGTTTCAAGACACTTTAGTCAAAGGGAGATAATTTACTTGAAAAAATGGCTGATGATAAATTGTGAATGATAATTGATGCATGTTGCACATAAAGGTGAAGTAATACAAGTATTGAGTGATTTTGCAATATTTCTGAAGTATTGTACATTGGTGCTTCTGTTATACAATACTGATCTGCTGGATTGTTGAAGTAAGATAGAGTTTTCTACTGGGTTGAAGTTAACATGCCTGTATTAAAGTAGAGTCAAATTTAATTGTTTTTTTTCTTTTTTTAGTTATACCGATCTTGAATGCTCTGCATTAGAAACTAGTGGGGAATGGTTTGTTTTCAATATATAGGACATAATGCGTGAGATGAATTAAGGGTGACAATATTGGCCTAAATTTGAAAGTACCTGCAAATATAGAGCTGTGCATTATGGCTATACAAGAACATTGTGCTGTGCCGCAAGTTTTCCTTTGTAAAGTAAGTAAGGCATATATTAATACATGCCAAGTGTTCGGCTGGTCTTTTGTGATTGATGGATAGTAAAAGTTGTTTCATTACTGTATCATAAAGTTTATTGGGTACTGATTATATTGCAGTAGTCAGTAGTTTTTTGTTTTTTTTTGTTATTAAATTTGTTATATATTTTTTTTATTATTATTATTATTTTTTTTTTAGTCATGGGCTGGGATAAAAAGAGGTAACTCACCAGAAAGAAGTGAAGGGCTAGAATTTGTTCTGGCGCTTTGGTTTTGTGAAACTAATTGTCCCATAATTGGACACTGTAGATAAAATTAATGGCTGATGTAACTATGCCGTGATCCAATGCTATAAGTTGAATTGTAAGAAAAAAGCTGCATGTAATGTGAATGCAGGGTGCGATAAAATTGTTTTTGACTTTCCCTTGGTAGTCTTGTGGAAATTGGAAATATGGAGGCTGTGTAACAGTTATTCTATATTGATTATAGGCAATGCTGTGAAATCTAGCCTGTAAACCGCCGATACATAGTGGTACGGAAGTTACATTTCTTTTTTTAAATTTGAGGGTAACTTGTCAATCAGTGGATTGAGAGTGTAATACCCTGAGAATGTATATGTATGTAATTTTCTATCTGTTTTATTTTATATATTTGCAAAGTTGAGCAAAACACTGTTTATGTGTTAGAAGCATGTTAAACTATGGAATGAGTATCAAAATAATGTTGTATTGTGGAACAACCTTATGTACATGCATACCTTTACTGATTGTATCCTCTTTCATTGTGAAGCCTAGAAAGTTTTTCTTTCTATTCTATATGGTTAGTATCAGATCTGGGAGCCGTAAATTGACAGGTAGAATTTTGAATGGAAGGTATTAAAATAGTATCTGCGAATTGTCGAGGATTAGCGGACCCTCAAAATAGGCCTGATCTGTTACATCTGTTTAATAGCCGAAATTATAATGTCTGCTGTTTACAGGATACCCACTTCACATCAGAGATAGCACCTCTTGTTATGTCGGAATGGGGAAGTAAAAATTGCTATTTTTCATCTAATACTAGTTCGTCTCGCGGAGTGGCAATACTTTTCAGGGAAAATTTTGAGTTTAGTGTCAATAGGGAGAAGAAACACCTGGATGGTAATTTTTTAGCACTAAGTATCAAAATTGAGAATACTTCAGTTACATTAATTAACATATATGGTCCAAATAATGATAGTCCTAGTTTTTACCAAAAAATAATAGATGCGGTGCAGGAGTTTGAAAATGACTTTTACATTATATGCGGAGACTGGAACTTAGTTCAAAATCCTAAGTTGGATACTGAAAACTATATAAATATTAACAATCCTCATGCTAGAGATAAAGTTTTGGAATTAATTCAATCAGAAAATCTAGTGGATCCCTTTCGCTCAATACATGGTGATAAAAGAGTATATAGCTGGAGGCAAAAGAAACCTTTTAAACAAAGAAGGCTGGATTTCTTTTTGACAAGCGAGGAACTACTCACGTATGTTAATGATGTAGTATATAAACCTGCTTATAGATCCGACCATTCAATAGTAATTCTGGATTGTAAGTTTAATGATTTTAAAAAGGGAAGAGGTACATGGAAATTCAATAACTCACTACTTAAAGACCCGGACTATAGCAAGATGGTAAAACAAACTATACTAACCACCATTCAACAATATACAAAAGAGGAGATAGAAACACTAGATCTAGATCATTTAAATTTTAATCTGCTGTACGCTGATATTAACCCACAGCTCTTTTTGGACACACTTTTGATGCAAATTAGAGGTAAAAGTATTGAATTCTCATCCAGAAAGAAGAAAGAGAGACAGAAAAGAGAGCAAGAAATTAACGAAAAGATAGAAGAAATAGAAAGTGAAATACAAGGTGGTAGTGTTCATAATATACGATATCTGGAGGAATTAAAACAACAATTCGGAAACATAAGAAAAGGTAAACTAGAAGGGGTAATGACGAGGGCTAGAGCACGATGGTTGGGTGAGGGGGGAAAACCTTCTAAATATTTCTGTGCATTGGAGAAAAGAAATTATGTTAACAACCATTCCAAGTATCCGTAAACAAAATGAGACCCTAACAGACCAAAAAGAAATTTTATTGGAAACAAAACATTTTTTCAGTTCTCTGTATAAAAAGAGAAATATTGAAGACATAACCCTGGAGTCGCTGTCACTGGGTGATCCCATTAAACTTACGGAATAGGACTCTCTTCAGCTTGAAGGACCAATAACACAATCTGAACTGTTAGCTGCGGTTAAGAAACAAAAGAATGAACAATGTCCAGGTATTGACGGATTTACTTCAGAGTTTTTTAAATTTTATTGGAAAGATCTTCGTAATTTTCTGCTAAGAAGTAT
Organism: Hanleya hanleyi; assembly: GCA_036873755.1. NCBI lineage: Eukaryota > Metazoa > Mollusca > Polyplacophora > Lepidopleurida > Hanleyidae > Hanleya > Hanleya hanleyi. Next base: position 40,729 of record JAVTVY010034676.1, on the reverse strand, counting down.
TAATTACGGCTATGAAAATGGTGAGATGGCAAGGACTCATTACATGTATCCCAAAGGGAGATAAACCCAGATTTTATTTAGGAAACTGGAGATCGATAACATTATTAAATGTGCAATATAAAAGTGCTTCTCTGTGTATTGCTGAGCGAATTAAAAAAGTTTTGCCAAAAATTATCCACGAAGATCAAACAGGTTTTATGCAGGGTAGGTATATAGGAGACAACATTCGTTTGGTGTATGATATAATGGAATACTTAGAAACTGAAAACCTCCCAGGTTTACTTCTCCTTATAGACTTTGAAAAAGCATTTGATAGCATTTCTTGGAACTTTTTGGAAAAAGCATTATGTTTTTTTAAGTTTGGTCCCTCGATACTACAATGGATAAAATCACTTTATAATAATATAACTTCCTCAGTCACACAATGCGGCGTCCTGTCAGAATTTTTTCCAGTTGAAAGAGGATGTAGACAGGGTGATCCGCTATCCCCTTATCTGTTTATCATCTGTGCGGAAATTTTGGCTCTTCAAATTAGAAACAATACAAACATCACTGGTATAAGTACAGGAAATGATACATTTAAAATAAGTCAATATGCAGATGACACTTGTCTACTTTTAGATGGCTCAAATGAATGTTTGAAAGTCTGTTTGAATACTCTTGATTTATTTGCACGGCTCTCAGGTCTGAAAATTAATCTGGCTAAAACAAAAGTAATATGGTTAGGAAGTAAAAAGGGAAGTGAGAAAAGACTCTGTGGAGAGGTGGAACTTGAGTGGTGTAACTCTTCTTTCAAACTTTTGGGGGTCACATTCAGCGAAGACCTATTGGAAATGACCATGATAAATTTTAACGATAAACTGCAAGAAATTGAAAAACTCCTAGGTCACTGGAATAAAAGACTTCTGACAACAATAGGCAGAATTACAGTGTTAAAAACACTAGCCCTCCCAAAAATAAATCATCTGTTTTTCACCTTGCCCAACCCCCCCCCAAATCCTTCACTGAGAAATTAAAAAAAGTATTGTTTAATTTTATCTGGAGAGGAATGGATAAGGTGAAGCGCATACAAAGTATACAAAATTATCAAGCAGGAGGTCTAAAAATGATTGACATTGAGGAATTCCAAAAATCAGTTAAAATAGCTTGTTTCAGAAGACTTTTGATAAGTAGTTCAACATATCATAATATACTGTACAAAAAGCTGAAAGTTTCTTTTTGTTTAGCTGAATGTGGCCCCAGAAAGCTGTTTGAATTTGAAAGGAAGTTATCTAACCCCTTCTGGAAAGATGTCCTTGATGCATGGGCAATATTTTTGAAAACTTTAAAATGTGAAACAGTAGAACAAGCTCTATCTCAACCAATTTGGATGAATGACAATATTTTGATTGATAATAAGCCTATCTTTTATGAAAATTGGTATAGGATTGGAATACGTTATATGAATGACCTTCTAGACGATACAGGTAATATATTTACATATAAAGCATTTGCAGAAAGATATAGTATTAAAGGTCACTTCCTGGAATATTTTGGTATTCGTAAATCTGTGAAAATGTATCTCGGAAACTTCAAGCACATTTCATACAGGCTGTTGTATCCCATGATACCCTACCAAATTTCAGTTTTGACAAAGTTTTCTAAGAGTTGTAAACCTTTCTATCCTCTCTTAGTTAAGCAAAAATGTAGTAAGCCAACTGCAGAATTAAAGTGGGAGAAACTGTATGTAATAACTAATACAGAGTGGAGGCGTATTCATGGGTTGCCATTTGTTTGTACAAGAGATACACAATTACAGTGGTTCCAATATCGAATTACTAACCGGATTTTAGGTACAAATGTATTTCTTCATAGAATTAAAATAAAACAATCGGATACCTGTGATTTGTGTAATGCAGAGCCTGAGACATTGCCACATGAACAGGTACAATAAAAGCGTACCTGAGATACAACACATATCACGAATCGTTAGATTCTTGGTATGTGCTTAAGAATAGGTTAACCAGAAGACTATTCTGTGAAGTCATGTGACGCAGTCAGTATGTCGGCACCTCTTCCCACTTCCCTTATATGTGTTGTAATTGGAACACTTATTATATAACTGTGTTGTAAGCACCAGCTTCTGGGCAGAATTATCAGACTGAATAACACATGAGACTGCAACACCTATCAATTTATCTGAAAGATTTATTGTATTTGGCGACATTCACAGTGGTGACAAGGCAATAAATACTCTGTTCTTGCTAGCAAAAAAAATATTTATCAATGTAACATGAGGAAACAAACTCCAAATTCAAATGCATTCAAAATTTTATTCACAAATTATTACAGAGCAGAAAAGGTCAGTTACTACTGTGAATGTAAAGCCGAGAGTTTCACAAAAAGGTGGGTGAAGTGGACAAATTTGATAACTATATAGTATAATAGGGGTATCAGAAAATACACCTATATATATATATATGTATATATAATGCCACACTTTGTATAATGTAACAGTGTTACGAAATACTTAGACTGCCTCTACCTCTTAACAGGGTGTAAACTCCACACATGAAGAAAGAAAATTGCTTGTTCCAGATATATAATTGTTTAAGATATACATGTATTTTTGTATGCTGTGAACAATGTTTTTGCCCTGAATAAAAAAAATGTAAAAAAAAAAAAAAAAAAATTATTTACTCATGTATGTACATATACCGTTCATGCTCTCCAGAAGGAGGAATAAAGATGATAATAATACTAAATTGCTACCTGTCATTTGCGAGCGCTCGCGTGTGTGACGTCACAGATTGGCGGCCTCACTTTCATTCCACAAATATGCATATCTGACTGGGAGCTAAATAGAGCTGCCAAAAAGGCTCAAATACGCCCACAAGGGACTAGGAAGAAAATTTAAAAAAAATTCTTAGTTAAGTACTAACTCTTCTGACAGATATTTCAGAGAAAATATTGATAAAAATCCTTTAAGTTGTAAACGATGATTGGATACCCGAACTCAAATATTTGATCTCGGTCATTCTAAATTCATGCGATCATGTGTGCAGTGCTATAAAATTTCAAAACCCCTCAATTCGAATCGCAGTGCACAGCGACAACGCAACGGATAGTCAATGCACTGCACATACATGTAGTCCCACCACTCTTACGTTATAACCTTATAGCATTTCTATGCGATAACGCATCAGATTCATCCAAGAGCATTGGACATCGTACACAATATCTTACATAGTGTGGCCTTAGTCTTAGACGATGTAGACTGCCGAGAAAATCAAATTGGCGAGTAGACCAACACAAACTAAAGACATCACATTAGATGATATTTGCGTGAATACAAATCCAAGTAGAAGTGATTCAGATGAAATTGTGCAGAGAGACAGCGACCTCGGGAGACTAATCCTGACATTGAACAGGATCGGTTTTATTCTGTCAAGATCATTAATCGGTAGAAACCTCAGGAGATTACTAATCTTTGGAGGTTTGACTGCCAATGATATTTCTGATCACTGTCTCAAAGATATGCTTTAATACCATGATGGGTGATGAGGAAGGCATCCTGGAAAGTGTAATCCAAGAAAAGCGAATAAGTTAGGATTGCAGGTATTATTACACTTCACTGAGCCCCACAAAAACTGGTTCTCGCCATCAGAAGCATAGAAGCCTTTAAGGAATGAATGTTATCGATCCGGGTCCGTCGTTCTGACATTGTATCTTATCACAAAGCGCGCTTATTTAACAATTCCTCCATCAGGATGAACGGCTGAAGTGTCCCGTGAAGGATATGCACGGGTATTGCAGAGCAAAAAAACTGTTATCAGATGATTATACTTTTCAATGAGAGAGATCGAGAGAGTGGAAATTAAGGTTTTCATTGAAAATGGTAGTGGAATGATAATAACAAAGACATCTACTTCCCAGAAATTGGCCCAAGCACGTTTGGTTGAACATTGTAAGAAATCTGAATGATTATGATTATAAGATGAGCAAGACACAGTTTATCAAACTGGATAATTCTTCATGGACGATGGCTGGTTACTGTGTTTTTTCATCTGACGCTTTAGAGAAGTTTAAGTAATTAGACGTCTATTCAGTTCCCATATAAATAGTCCCGGAAATAGAAATACATCCAAGGAGTACATATCTCATCTTATTACAAATTAGACATATTTCCCCTGATGTATTGCAATCACATATGATCAAACATCCGTATTTCTTCGGAGATCTTGGTAAATATAGTGTAAGCGATTTGCCAGAACAAAGATAAAAAAACAACATTTTTAACAGCTGTCTGTGATCTCCATCGTTTGAAGGCGATTTAATAATGCAGCACTAAGCCAATATTCAACACTATTCACAATATCGGCCAATTAGACGAGAACAAACATTGGTATAGACGTGGGCAAATGTATTCAGAATATTGAACAAGAAACGAAAATTATACTTAAAAAAACAGATTGCCGTAAGGCGACAAATGCCTATGACGGCCGACTAATCTCTTTAGGCATTTTCTGAAAAACTTTTCTTTTCATTTTAAACAGGCTTACTATAGAATCGGAAGAGAGTTAATAATGTTTAACGTCGCGTACAGTAATATATCAGCTATATAGCGACGATCAAACAAAATTCTTAGTATTCCAACAAAAACAAATCAACAACCCAGCAATCCAGAAGTAATCAACACAACAGACCAAAAACATGTACATACATTAAAACTTATACAACAAACCGATTTCTCCCAAATAACCTAAAGTACAGTCTTCTTTCACCCGAATAAAACATCTTCTAAGGTAGCTGCTTGACAAAAAGAATCTCATGCAATCTTAAAGTCTAAACAGTCGATCAGGATATGTTTCACCATGAGATACTCGTGGCATGGAATACGCCTTGGGGCTGGTTCCCTTTTTAGTAAATTTTCGTGAGTTAATCGGGTGTGGCCGATGCTACATCGCCTGATTATGGCTTGATGGAAACGTTTCTGGCTACTCATATCAGTATATCCTATAGTTTTTTTGAAACTCATGAAGTTTGTTTTATCCACATTATCCCATAAAGATTGAAACAGCTTTCTCACCTCGGTCTGCGATGTCGTAAGACTACGTCATATTATTCCACTGACGGACGGGGATTCTCCGGAGAGCACAAGGGACACACTAACACTTAGTAGTAGGGGCGACAACTCTTCAAGAATGTGCTTCCGACATTCAATAATCAGCCGTCGTCCTTAAGTTCATCTTCGGAAGTATTTAAATTTTTGCCTCATTTGGGGTTGTCTTTTGGGGTTGTTTTATTTCACAAAAATAATACCACGCAAAGCCGGTCAAAGATCAGAAAATAAAACGATCTTGGTGGCAAAGTATCCGACTGTAGGCAGGATATTCAGCACTCAACCGCCTGGCTATCGACGGAAGTCAGTAGATTGAAGTAGGCAACAGTACATCAGGAATAGAGCTGGTAATAAGAGCCAGTTTTGAACATAATTCAGCAATAGAAAGTGGCTGTCTCAAGTTATATGTGTCATTGATAGCGGAGAAAGTAGAACAGAGAAATAAGTTAGTTAAGGTAACTCATTAGTCCGACGCAGGTTGGGATACATTGAGGGAGTACGAATCTAATCCAGTTGCCAGCGATTCCGACGACGAAAAGAAGATAAGCCCTTCGTAAAATCGGGCCATCAATAAAAAAGGAAATCGTAAAAAAATCCCTACCAATTGGGGACAGGATTGACAATATAGCCCGTACACTCTGGCAAAGCTGGGGTGTACAATCACCCAGCTATGCCTGTACTGCCAGATCCGTTTACCGGAGCACCAAATTATGCCGTACGACCATGCAGCATTTCAAGCGTTCGCGGGGACTGAAATTCAGCCGAGAGTTTTCGTTGCCCAATGCTACGATACGCTGGTAACGGAAATAGCTGGGCCTGCTTTGCGTACGGAGACTTTACGCACTTTCACCGAGACGGAAGGATCAAGTCTAAGGAGAACAATGCTATACAAGAAACCGGACGAGCAAAGATCTGTAGCAAGAAAAAGTGGCTGAAGTTTGAAACATAAGTATCATAATTTCCCAAATGAACATTATTTGCACCATTATTCAGACGAAATTTGAACTATTAGGTCAGTCAAAAAAATTGCTTTGTGTATGAAACTAATAAAGACTTGGGACGTAGCGGGTTAATCAGTCGATGGGAAATACGTCACAGAAACGTCCACCCTTTGGCTAAGCCTATACAAAAAAGTGGGGAAAAACCCTTTGATTCTGGAATTGCGTCTGGCGACCAAGCATGTATGGAAACAATCCGTCAAATTTGAAGCGTAGCGCTCATGTACACTCAGATGAGTTATAGGATGTTCACTTTCGATACAGACCCAGCCTACCATCACTTGGACATATATTTATCATACACTGAATATCTTGTTTTTTTTTGCGGGTGGAAGACCGTCATGTTGTTTATTTCAAATTATTAACCATTCTATTCGGTTTCTGTTCGGCCCAGTACATATTTACGAAGATCACTAGGTTAAAAAGTGGAGGATCGAAAGTAAATTCATTATTGTGTATACTGATGATGGCTTCTGTATCCACAGAGACAAGGAACAACGTGAGTTATCCACACAGGCTGTACAACATAACTTAACAGCGCCTTTGTTCCGAACGTGTGTGTAGGTGGGTGTGTATGTGAGTGTGGAAAGGGGGCATTGGAATGCAATTTCACTGTTACCAAAATCTCCTACTCAAATTATTGGCGTCTCTGCTCCGAGTCGACCCGCCTAAATCATTAGTAGACATTCCAGTCAGACCGCTCTTGACTTGAAATGCTATAATGGTCTGGGAAATTCCAGTCAGGCTACTGTTGAATTGAAATACTAGATGGTCTAGGACGGTCGCTAATTTGATGGAATTACAAGCGTCTAGTCCGTCATTCATAATCCAGCCGTCGTCCATTAGAGAATATCCGCGTCCATAATCCAAAGACCTATTCCATATTCCATATAACAGTATTAGCACCAAATTCAAAAAGACAATCATAGTATACATAAACATAGGCTTGTTTCCTGCAAGAGAGAAGCGGTCAACAGTTTTCAATGATGCCGGCAAGACATCATGATGTTCCAAAAATATCAAATCCGTATCGCTGATCAGTATTCTTAATCCATAATATTCGTTGATAGAGTCGTCATCTAAAAAAAAAGATGTATCTCAGTCACGCTTTGATTGTGACAGTTTGTGACTGTTCATATGAGTACCATGAGGATCTTGAAGTACATGGGTTCATACGGCCCCTAGCCCCGGGTTAAGCGGAATTAGACACAAGTTACGAAACGTAGCGCCAAAGATCTTGCACGCTACGTTCGTATTTTGCTATCAGCATGCGATATGTATCGCCAAATTTGAGAAACTTTGAGTGGAGGCGCTTGATATCACTGTGGTGGGTTCGAGAACATCAGAATACGTGAAGTGTTCGCAATGCAGCTATCATTTGGCATTATAGTGTAAAGTACAATATCACGTCGCGAATAGAATATGTATGAGTGATGAAGAATCGAAACAGTCAAGAAAGACTAAGTTTGTCTCTGGGACATTCTGGTGAACAATTAATAATATAATAATATTCATCAAGTAAGCCTTCAATTTCAGACAGTTCCTCAGACGCTCCTCCTTCAATTATTCTAGTAGCCAATATAGTTCTTATATAACTAGGAGTTCAACAACTCAATGTCCTTTTTTTCTTTTTTCATTTTTTCTCAATTTCTTAAGAACTGTTCATTAGATATTTTTCGGAAGACAATTGATTGCTAGCCATGTAGGTGCTCTGCTCATCAAACATTCCCTCGGGGACTAAATGAATTTCATCTCTATGTACTTCAATCAACTGAGTAAATTCAACTCACACTGATGATGATTAAATCAAGTTGGCGTGCAGACCAGCACAAGCAAGAGATATCACATTCGATAGAGAATGACGTGTACGTGATTACAAATCTAAACAAGAGTGACTCAGTGCCGGGAGACTGCGACCTCGGGAGAAATACACAGCGACTGGTCAAAACATTAAACGGGCTCGGTTGAATTCTCCCAAGATCTCATTTTGATAGAAATCTCAGGGTGTTTAAAGGTGAATAAGTAGGATTGCAGATTGGATTCCATGGAGCCGTACAAATCTGGCTCTCATCATCAGTGCGTGTGATCGTAGAAGCCTAAAAAGAATGACGGTTATCAAGCTTGAGTCATCGATCTGGTAACCTATCCTATCAAATAGCGCGCTTGTGGACACCTCACCTATAGTGATGAACTTAGCTGAATCAGGCCTATATGACACCGCACAGGTTAATCCTAAACTCGAACGTCTTTAGCAAGAACGAGATTTTCTTGGCGATCGGAGATTTCGTTTAGAAAACAGCACAAGCAAATCTTCAGTAACGATGGAGTTTCCCTGATTTATATTCAAGGCCGTCGCCTTATATATGGTTAAGTACAACGGTAACGGGCCAAGAAAACTACTCTACAAAAATCAGTCAACAAACCTTTTCTGTTGAACAGTATACCTGTCGGTCTTGACTAGACTATACGTCCTCTTGCACCAGTCTGTTTTCACGGATTAATTAGTTTTTTGTTCAATATTTGCAAGAAAATTTCAAACGAATCTGGTCAATACCGTGGGCAGTATATTGTCCTTTGTGTGGTATTAATCAATCTTTGCATAATTCCTTTAATCACATCCAGCCCCTACAATTGTTAATCTGTTTATTCTAGAGGCATATTTTCACTGCGCGTTGCATTTAACAAAAGCCTTGAGAAATACGGCTATCTGTAATGTCAATACGTCAGACAAGGTAATGGGTTTACTACCTGAAAGATTGATAGTACAGCCGTTAATTCTAAGAATATATAGCTTTGTCTGACATCTAGACCGGACACGATATTCAGTAATTTTGATATTGTTAAACGTGCGGCAAGGGTTCAGTTTCCATTTTATTAGGAATCCATGTCAGTTATATCAACTGTTTTACAATGAAGCCAATAACATTAAAAATATGGCAAACAAAAAATATGTACATGAAAAAACACTCACGTAATATAAATGTGCATATCACATTTATATCACTTACAGTACAATGGTTTTATCACAGACAATCATAAGTTTAAACAAACTTTGGTACATGAGCCATTATTACAGATGTACGACACTTGAACTTAAAAGTAGGGTATGTTTTTGAGAGTTGGATATCACCAGTCAGCTCATTCCATGCTCTGGTTGCATGAAATTTAAAAGAATTCTTGTGACATTTGTCAACATAAATATTAAGTTTGGCATTGGCTCTTGTAAAATGCTGGGTCATATTTGATAGCAATGGAAACGTTCGGTTGAATGTGGAGGCGCCAGGTTGTTCACAACTTTCTACATAAGTGGACATCTATTGAATATTATACGTTGATATACACTTGAAGATTTGAGCTCAGAAAACAAGTTATTAGCATGACTCCGGGGGTGACTGTCGAGAATAACACGCATTACCTATTCTAGATTGGTTGTAATCTGCGAATATGAATGATAGGTATATGCCCCCATATAAGAGCAATAGTCGAGATACGAGCGTGTGGTATAGAGTTTGATGCGTTTTGATAGGAATGAATGGCGAGACTTTCTTGAGAATGCCAGCAGCTCTATTTAGTTTTGATACAGACGAATTGAGATGATCTATGAATTGTATGTTTTAGTCGACAGTAACCCCGACAGAGTCTATAGTAATGATTTAGAAATTTTAGTTTCATGAACATCAAAGGACAGCGTACAATCTGTGACCCTGCTACGTTTCGAACTACTGCATATAATCATACATTAGGGGTTTTCCGCATGAAGACAACTTAGCTCATAGCCAATCATAGATAGAGTTCAAGTCAGTTTGCAGAACTGAGCGGATTTCATTTAAGTCTTTGTTACCATAGTAAAAATCTGTATCATCAGCATACACATTGACGCTGGAACAAGATACAGACGCAGACAAATCATTTACATATAATACAAAAAGTAAAGGCCCTAATATCGAGCCCTGGGGTAGGCCAGTTTTTACTAGCATTGGTTCAGAATATGGCCCATTACTTACAGACACCTGTGTGCGACCAGATAAGTAGTTACTGAACTATTCTAAACCGTTTGCACCAAGGCCATAATGTGATAGTTTCTTAACTAAGATGGAATGGTCCACTGTATCAAAGGCTTTCCTTAGATCCAGTGACACAAAGCCAATGAGTTCGCCCTTGTCTAGAGCATCATGCAAGTGTTCTGTAACTCTCAACATACTTTTTTTTTGCTTAGATTGCCCTTTGCGAAACCCTGATTGAGCAGAATTTATCAAGCCTTGTTCAGTTAAAAAGTCAAATATTTCATTATGAACAAGACGGGACTTTAGACATTATCCGGAAAACCGAAATAGGGCGATAATTGCCAGGGTCTTGCTTACTTCCCTTTTTGAAAATAACCAAAACTTTTCCAAATTTGGGGAATTTTGCCAGTCGATAGGGACAAGTTGAACAGAAAAGTGAGACTTTTGGAGATGACTATTTTCAAAAGTTTTGCTTGATACTGATCAATACCACAGGCGTTTTTCTCAGAGAGATTGTTAAGCAGGTATAAAACATCAGATCCACAAATTGGACTGAAAGCAAAACATATTCGTTCAAGAAAAATTGGAAATCGAAGGATGGGGGATAAATTAGACTTGTGAGAGAACTTCCAATGTTAATCATAAAGTCGTTGAAACAGTTTGACATTTCCTTGCATTCTGATATGATTCTGCCATTTATATCAAGACATGAAATACGAGAATCTTTACGATTTGAGAGCAGCTCTTTAGGAACTGACCACAATGCCTCGCTGTCTCCATTCATGTTCTCAATACTCGATGTAAAGTAATTCCTTTTGGCAAAAGTTATTATGTTATTGGCTTTATTTTTCAGCTGTTTATACAGTCTCCAGTGGTGACAGCATACGTTAGAATACAACTAGAATCCATTTGGGTTTAATAATACTGGTTAGTGATACGGATCTAAGGAATAAGGACATAATGGTATTTTACCATCATTGTTGAAAACCCCGAAAAATTAACATAACATAAGCCAGTTTCTTACAAGAGAGAAGCCGTCTCTCGTGCACAAAACTCAATCATGTTTGGAATTTGATGTTCATGTCGTTGACTTTTCCTACGGATCTTACTCGAGCGTGGACTTTCAACATAGCATATTACATTTAGAATAACTAAGAAATTCGAATGCTAATTCTATCTCAACAAATAATTTGTTGAGCAGTTTCCTGGTCTTGCCCATTACTACGGTGTTGTTATCATTGTGTTTTAGACACAGGTCCTCCAATGTTATTGGCAACTGCAATGTAATGCATGTTCATTTCCACTGCACTCATCCGTGGAGTTGGTAAGACAATGAAACACTAAAATCAGCCAACAGGACGACGTCAAATTTACCACACATGCGTTTTGCAACATTGAGTGTGTGTTTATTGCGTGTAGAGACGCAATCATATAGTACATGCAACATTACTCGATGTTTAGGCTTGTTGATTGTTTTGTTTTATATATTTCTGTGTCTGTTGAAACATATTGAATCGTGGAACGGGAAGAGAAAAATGACGAACAAAGACTTTGCTGCCATGAAATGAACATTCGACGACGTGTCTATAAAATTCAACGGCTAACGTAGAAAGACCGTGCTCGACAAAACTGTAATATTGCTAATGTTTCGTATTACATTCAGTACCACTTGACCAATAAACCGGTTGATATTTTTTACACGCCAAAATCACCAGCCACATAATAATTTGCCGTAGTTTACTAATTGATTATTATATCGACCTTAATAGATCAAGAATAATGACCAAAGGACTTAAAGATATTTAAAACCAATACCTTATCACTTAGCACAATTTATCACTGCGCATCATATACCGGCCTGCTGAAACCAATGTCCCATGGAATGACTACAATATCATCGTTCCTTCCGATTGATAAATATATTATATATGCCGTTGATATATAATGGCGCAGCTTTCCGATTTCTGCGTCTGCCCAAATTGACAGTCAATCGCACACGTATATGTTGAATACAACCTATGTTGAACCTTAGATCATAGTGTTCCAATCAGGGTAAGACGAAAATTTCGCAGGAGCGTACTAGGACCGAAATGAAACTTTTTGTGGATGCAAGTACACGGCTACCAAATCTCTTATTCGACTTACTGCTTTTTATGATATTGAAATCATCCGATTTAAGATGAAGTGGAGTCCATCTTCTGTCTAATTCAATACTGGACATTCCTTGCCTCTCCCTATTGAACTGGAATACTATAATGGGCTTGGACGGCCGCCACCGAGTAACTCCGATAAGATGGGGCGTCAGTATGACAGATTCTAGAGTGAACATAATGTCCGTTAAGATCAATATACGACAAGCTTCCTCAGTAGAACTGTCAGATCTTTCTGTACCACTGTCGTGAGTAGAATATGTGTGAGCGATAATGCCTCGGAAGAGTCAACATAGACTAAGTTTTCTCTGGGACATTCTGGTGAACAATGAAAAGTATGATTTCTGGTCGGGTTGGAGTCGTCGCAGTGTGTTTCAACAAATGAATATCCTCTTCATCATATTGTCCAATTTTATCCCTTCCGACAGAAATTGACAGATATTTAGTTCCACGTCTATATTCTCCTGCCATATATGTTCAATGCTCAATAAATATATTTCTATCCATTTTGGAGGTTAATGAACTTCCCCATTATACGTACTATCAGCCGAGTTAATTCAGACTACACGGATGAGTACAGAGGTATGTCTAGAAGAAAATATCATGACAAAAAACACAAGCCAACGACATCACGTTAGATAGAAAATAAGTTCTACAGATGAATGAGAGTAGGGCATGTTGCTCAATGTGTTCAATGAACTGAGCGAAAACATCGAAAATGAGATTTGCTTTCTTTGGGAGTAGATTTACAGATATAGAACAACAACAACAAATTGGGAAACATAAACTAGATCCTAGGGGCTTGTGTTGGTGAAAGTGCGGATCTGCAGATCTGTTTCGACGTTTTTGTCTACCTGAACACAGGCAATTAGAAAGTAAGTTTAAGACTGTTACATTGGTTTCAAAGCAAACGCGAAAAAATTTATGTATATAAAGCAAAGATACATGCTCGACCTCCCATGTGCACAGCAATGTAGAAATGTATTTCCAAGAAAAGCTTCCCCATGTCGAAGAGATATAAGAAAGCAACACATTTTTATATACATTAGCAAATCAAATTATTTAATATTTACAGTATAATGGAAAAAAAATGAAAATGTGTTTTTGAATTCTCCAGAAGTATTTTGGGGTTGAATAAGCTTATTAATTATATATATCAGATAGGCATTCTCCAATGCACGAGTTGTCACAGCGAAACAGCTCACCAATTACCAGTATACGAGTTGTCAGAGCATTTCAATCATAGCTCTCTAGATTTGTATCTAATACCGCTTATGCCGGTGCTAGGGGCCGTGTGGTCATATCATCCAAGTTGCCACATGAACAGGTACAATAAAAGCGTACCTGAGATACAAAACATATCACGAATCGTTAGATTCTTGGTATGTGCTTTAGAATAGGTTAACCAGAAGACTATTCTGTGAAGTCATGTGACGCAGTCAGTATGTCGGCACCTCTTCCCACTTCCCTTATATGTGTTGTAATTTTTTCCTGTATATGGCGAGATTCTGCTGGTGGACGTTTCGTCCCCGAGGCCCGCCCGCTGTACAGACCTTTTGGTCTTTGATATATGTTGGCATTTGTGGGAAGTTGATGCTGGGTCGACATCGGGCCTTACAGACTAGTCTTTTGTGTTAAATGCCGTCATTTACATCTGACGACGAAACAGCTCACCAATCTCCAATGTACGAGTTGTCACAGCGAAACAGCTCACCAATTACCAGTATACGAGTTGTCAGAGCATTTCCATCATAGCTCTCTAGATTTGTATCTAATACCGCTTATGCCGGTGCTAGGGGCCGTGTGGTCATATCATCCAAGTTGCCACATGAACAGGTACAATAAAAGCGTACATGAGATACAACATATATCACGAATCGTTAGATTCTTGGTATGTGCTTTAGAATAGGTTAACCAGAAGACTATTCTGAGAAGTCATGTGACGCAGTCAGTATGTCGGCACCTCTTCCCACTTCCCTCATATGTGTTGTAATTGTAATTCAAACCTAAGTCATTGCATTAAACCAGTGACTACAGTCTATTCAGGAAACCTGTCTTTGTAATGTAAGTTGGTGGCAGCTTGCCTCTGGCAATTTGACTGGCAGAAACTTTTCGGGCTTTTAGTATAGGCTCTGGGGGGGTTTCTGTGTACATCTCTCTTTTACAGCAAAACTTGGTATTTTCCTGTTCTGTATGTTGAGACCCTTGGAAAAAGTTTGGGTAACACTCCCAGATCAAGTACGTTTTTTTCTGTACAGCCTAATACATGATTACGCCTTGACGCCAATCAGCCAAAATAGCAAATTTCAGTTTTCACGGAATAATTCAACATTAGGCAGCATTAGATTCAAATGTAACATTTATTTATCATGTTTAGACATAACCAACACATTTTTAGCATGGTTCAATACCATAATCCTTCATTTTCAGCACAAAAATAGGCTATTTGGCGAAATTTTGCCCAAAAATGACTTTCAATTTGAAAGTCGCTCAAAATTCGATCACCCCTCATACACCCAATTTTGTAGATAAAGCAACCAAAATTGGTCAGAAGTTTCCTTATTAAGTCTTTTGATAACTCCATGCATCATATTTATGATTCAGGGTATTGTATGGTGACAAATGTCAACAAAAGTTACCCCTACCCCCAAAAAGCGGCATTAACCAAATTTGGTTAAATTGGTCTAACTTTAAAAGTAAGTCTGATATGAAGTTGGTTTTGGTGTCTATGCATGGGTTTTTGATACCAAGCTATTCACTGAAACCATAATCAACCCCTTTTGAGTTAACCTAATTTGCATAAATTTAAAATGGCCGCCAAAAGCTCCAGGTTAAAGGTGAAATGCAAAGGCTTTTAGATTCTCCTTTTTACATTTTATATAGGTTGAATAATGATAGAAATACCAGTCTATCTACTTCACTTGGTGAAATTTGAATTATTTTGTCTGTTAGAATCTTTTCAAAAGTTGGTACTCCTAGCACAGCTGAGTTCAGATTTGCAAAAGCTCATCGCTTATCTTTCCTTGACTGTGACGTCACGTCAGACCATCCGCCCGGAGACTGAATGTTACAAGTACTGACGTGCGGCCAGATGGTCTGATGTGACGTCACAAAACAGCGTCAAACAAGGGCAGATAAGCGATGCGGATTTCATTTATCAAATTGACCGGGCTGGAGATATTAACTTTGAAGCACTTTTCAAAAGCTACCAGGAGACAAAATACTTCAAATAAAACCAAACGAAATACAAAGGCTGATATTTCCATCATTAACTAGCCCACGAAGAATATAAAAAGGAAAATTTGTAAACCTTTGCATTTCACCTTTAAGTCATCAGTCAAGGAGGACAAAGTAAGTGTTACAGTAAGTCCAATAGAGTTTTTTTGTATGGATCTGTGGTGTTACAATAATGAAATATTACTGCTTAATCAATGTACGTAGGCCTATAGCTATTCAAATTGATTAATTTGCATAAATCCAAGATGACAGCCATGTACAGACAAAATTGACAGTGGTTAATTACATGCCCAGGCATGATTAATCGCGATTTTTAACGCAAACGCAAACAACTGTTTGAGTACAATCCATCCAGTGATAATCTCTCTCAGAACTACTTGAGAAGATGCTGCCATCTACCTTAAGGAATCTACAACATCTTGAATCTATGTGCATTTCAGGAAGCAGACATTTGGTTTTGGACCTGTTCTTTGTTCGCTTGAGGAGCTACATGTATCCATTCGTTCCATGGAAACTCTACCTTGTCCGATGAAAGAGTATAGATTATGACAAACAACCCAAATAGGATTTCAGCAGCAATGTTCATACCATGATAATTTGTTTCCTGATGCTTCTAATTGGTCAACATGCATATCCAATAGGCATATGTTTGTCACGAAGGCTATACTCCAGAAGTATTTTTTATTGATAGATACTTGGTATATACTGGATTAATGTAACTTTACCATCTCCATGATTGGTCTTTGTCATCTTCAGGCACTCTAACAGCGTTACATAAGACAATTTGAGTGAAATAAACCTTTAAAAACAAGACCTATGACTAGTAAGTGGTGCCCTATTTTTTTGAGTTGTTGAACTAAATTTCCATTATTTTCGATGCATAGTGTGTTGAAAATTGCTTGAATACGGATAAGTATATCACTGTGGCTTATCAGTTTTTCACATTTCATATTTACAGTATACAGTCGGTCCTTGCCATTGGTTAGTTAGAATTAGAGCATCAGAACGTCAAGGATTTGTTGGTAACAATTAAATCTGTAACACTCTCAGGACCGCCCGAAGACAGTTCGTTTGATGCGACTCGTTTGATGCGACTGCGACTCGGAAGAGTTTCGCTAAATGCCAAGACCCTTCGCGTTCTGAGCAGGAAGAAGATAGAAGTACTCGTTCCCAGGCTGTCCGCCATCCACCGAAAAGAGAGACGACCACGACAGCCTTACGACAAGCGAAGTGTATTATCTGTGACAGTAAATCGCATAAACAATGCGAATCTTGAAGGTCACACGTTCGGGTGAAGACATCATCTTGAAACAAGTTTGTCGCAACTAGAAAGGATGAAGCACGGCCTGATTCACTGATGCGATATTTTGTGCACTGTTGTTTGTGGGATTTACTGGAACAGATAATACATTTCACTTGTCGTAAGGCTGTTGTGGTCGTCTCTGTATTCGGTGGATGGAGGACAGCCTGGGAACGAGTACTTCTATCTTCTTCCTGCTCAGGATGCGAAGGGTCTTGGCATTTAGCGAGACTCTCCATTTTTCTATAGAGAACAGAAGTCATGGTGTACTTTTTATAACATTCATTGGTAACATGATAAACAAACTCATCTCCTTTAACCAGCTTAAGTCGCTTGAGAACTTGATCATTGTGGACGTCACTTGCTTCTCGTATCCTTTTGCAACCATTAGTTGTGCTCACGGTTTTATTCCCTGTGCTTTTCTGGCAGATGCTGATTTAGTCACATCACACGTTAACAAACAATCCTTGACGTTGATGCAAACCGAAACTGTTGATGCTCTAAGTCTAACTAACCACTGGCAAGGATCGACTGTATACTGAAAATATGAAATGTAAATGACTGATAAGCCACAGTGATATATTTATCCATATTTAAGCAATTTTCAACACACTATGCATCGAAAATAGTGGAAATTTAGTTCAACAACTCCAAAAAAGAGGGCACCACTTACTAGTCACAGGTCTTGCTTTTAATGGCTTATTATGACATATATAACGCTGTTAGAGTGCCAGAAGATGACAAAGACCAATCATGGAGATGTTAAAGTCACATTAATCCAGTATATACCAAGTATCTATAAAAAAAAATACTTCTGGAGTTTGGCCCTCGTGACAAACATAGGCCTATTGGATATGCATGTTGACCAATTAGAAGGATCAGGAAACAAATTATCATGATACGAACATTGCTGCTGAAACCCTATTTGGGTTGTTCCTCATAATAATCTATACCCTTTCATCGGACAAGACACAGACGCAGTTTCCATAGAACGAATGGGTAGCTCCTCAAGCGAACAAAGAACAGGTCCAAAACAAAATGTCTGCTTCCTGAAATGCACATGGCTTCAAAATGTTGTAGTTTCCTTAAGGTAGATGGCAGCACCTTCTTAAGTAGTTCTGAGAGAGATAATCACTGGATGGATTGTACTCAAACAGTTTTGTTTGCGTTTGTGTTAAAAATCGCGATTAATCATGCCTGGGCATGTAATTAACCACTGCCAATTTTGTCTGTACATGGCTGTCATCTTGGATTTATGCAAATTAATCAATTTGAATAGGTATAGCCCACATACAATGATTAAGCAGTGATATTTCATGATTGTAACACCACAGATCCATACAAAAAACTCTATTGGACTTACTATAACACTTACTTTGTCTTTGTCTTTCCTGACTGATGTCTTAACCTGAAGCTTTTGGCGGCCATTTTGAATTTATGCAAATTAGATCAACTCAAAAGGGGTTGATTATGGTTCCAATGAATAGCTTGGTATCAAAAACCCATACATAGGCACCAAAACCAACTTCATATCAGACTTACTTTTAAAGCTAGACCAATTTAACCAAATTTGGTTAATGTCGCTTTTTGGGGGTAGGGGTAACTTTTGTTGACTTTTGATCCCACTGTCACTATACAATACCCTGAATCATAAATATGATGCATGCAGTTATCAAAAGTCTTAATAAGGAAACTTCTTACCAATTTTGGTTGCTTTATCTACAAAATTGGGTGTCTGAGGGGTGATCGAATTTTGAGCGACTTTCAAATTGAAAGTGATTTTGGGGCAAAGTTTCGCTAAATAGCGTATTTTTTGCTGAAAAAGAAGGTTTATGGTATTGAACCATGCTAAAAATGTGTTAGTTATGTCTAAACATGATAAATAAATGTTACATTTGAATCTAATTCTGTCTACCAGTGAATTATTATATGAAGACTCAATTTCAGCATTTTGGCCAATGTCATAATCATGTATTGGGCTGTGCAGAAAAAAACGTACTTGATCTGGGAGTGTTACCCAAACTTTTTCCAATGGTCTCAACAGATAGAACTGGAAAATCCCAAGTTTTGCTGTAAAAGAGAGATGTACACAGAAACCCCCCCAGAGCCAGGACTATTTGAGTATTTGCATAAAACATCGGATCTGGATTCTACATGGTTTGTAGTGTATTGATTCCTCCAGTGTTTCCTAGTTCTTTCCTTTAGCTTTGAAAGAATATTCGTATATGAACTTGGGTGTATGCTTTAGCTTGCAAGACCTTGTCTGCGACTAAACATTGGGACTTTCTCCACCACAAGCACCTGATGAGCACAAAGGCTGGGCAATTCTATTTGAACAGTTTAGGTGTTTTTACTATCAAGAGTGCAATATGCTGTTATATTTGTAATGTCTATGGAGAATTGAAGATGACAGATTTTCTAAATTTGAGAAGTATCCATCATATCTTTGGTGTTTGGCCATTTTGCATGGTTTTAATTATATCAGTCTATTATCATATTATACAACTTTGACATGGGCGAGAAATGTTGTGCAAATATATTTTAGTATTACTGCTATAAATGGAAAGAAATACTTGTCAAGAAGAGGTTTTAAGTATGAATGCCAGGCCTTAAAATATTTAAAATATATTCTTTATTTATCTGTTTTACATATATGACTTACTTTTGCCCTTCAATTGCATGATGGTGGGTTGAAAGCGACGTTAAATCCTATCACTCACTCACACTTCAATAGCATGACATTATTTTATCATGTTTTTATTTTACATATATACTGCTAACTGTAACAAGCATATATTCATGTTCAGATTTTGGCAGTAATATGATATAAAAAAAACGTTAGTTAAAAACGTTAATTGGATTGTAGGGAAATATTTGAAGTGTCACTATGGAGCTCGTTGTTTTATTGATCCTGTGGGGAATTGCGGCGTGGCTGAAATTATTGGGATACCTCTTCTACATGCATAAACTTTTGCATCTAATATGTGCAGACTATTCACTACATGCATCATTTGAATAAAATTTCCCAATCTTCAAAGTATTTTTTTGTAATTTTATTTGATTAAATGTTGTTTAGAATGTTTTTTCTTAATTAAGTAAATGTTGCTAGCTCACGATCCCTTTGTTGAATTTACCATGTAAGATAATTTATCTTGAAGTAAGAATATTTAACTCAACAGCCTTGAGAAATATTTTCTTATCCAAGTTAACAGCTTTGAGAAATATTTTCTTATCCAAGTGGTCAGTTTTTCTTTAACAATTTAATTATCTGGAATAAGTTTAATATTCTTACCCCACTCCAAAAATATCTTACTTTAGATTTCATAGCAAGATAAATTATGTTACTGAAGAAAAAATTAGATTTTTTTTTCTTAAATGAGTAAAAAGCGCCAAGATAATTTTTCTTAAATAAGATCTTCGAATAAGATTTGTGAATCTTGAATAAGATAAATAAACTTATAATTTTCTTATCCAAGTAAATATCCATAAATAAATTATTCTTACCCCACTCCTTGATAATTTATCTTATTTCAAGATGATTTTTCTTAAAATAAGTTTTTTTTCTCGTTTTAAGTACCCTATTTAAGGCAGTGTGTTAGACAGTTGACAGAATGAAAATACATGATTGGTGGCATTTTGTCAAATGCGAAAAAAGAAGGATAATAGGGATGAATTGTTAAGTTCACACAACCGTTTCCATTCGTGGTGCGATAGAGCACCCGAGTAAATCCAGACCATACTCTCCAAGTCAATATTGAATCGGACTAGTTTATTTACGACGAACGAGATTCTCTTGGCGATAGCATATTTCGTTTGTAAAATACCCCTACAAACAATTAATGTTTCACTGTGAGATCTTCGTGGCATGGAATACACCTTAGGACTGGCTCTTTTTTTTTAGTAAATGTTCGTGAGTTAATCATGCATGGCGGATTCTACATCGCCTGATCATGGCTTGATCGAAACGTTTATGGCTGTTCAAATGAGTATACCCTACAGATTTTATTGAACACATGAACTTTGTTATTATTCACAGCATCCCATAATGAGTGAAACAGCCGTCTCACATAAGTACAGATAGAGGGTCTGAAATCGCTATATGGGATTCCAACAGGATCAACCTCATCATCTATGGCTGCCTTAGCCATTCTATCAGCCTCCATATTACCATTGATGCCAACGTGACTAGGCAGCCAACAAAACACAGATAAGATAAGATAAGTTTATTAAAGTCTCACCACATATAAAACACAATATCAATCTGTTGATCAAATCTACAGTCATATAATTGTAAAATATTCAAGATGGTGGGATTAGACAAAGTTCCACTTTTAATCGCTTGAAGGCATGATAGTGAATCTGAGAATTTGACATATTTTTTTCGTTTTAGTGGACTCAATACCTTCCAAAGCCAACAATATAGCTTTTGCTTCTGCAGTGAATATCGAACTTTTACCTGGTAGTCGACAGGTTTTAGTTTTGGAACTAAAGATAGTAGCACATGCTACTCTCTCGCCATCTTTAGAATCATCTGTATAAATAGCCTGATGTGATCTGTATTTTCTCTCAGCAGACCAAATACTTGAATGTGTAAATAAGAGCTGGGTCGTGTTTGCCCTTTTATTATTCGTTAATGTAATATCTACTTCTGGTTGAGCTAACTGCTGGTTTGACTAAGCTTACGACATTTTGTTTTTGGACACGATTGGGTCACTGATACGAATTTAACGAGAAGATATTCATGATATAGCACCAGTTAAAATATATATTTGAGAAATAATGTTTTCGTAGGCGTGCTAAATGATTATTTTACGCACGGTTGGTGTGGGAAAGTTTATATTTTATGGCAAGGGCGAAGCCCGCGCCCTAAAATTTATAAACTTTTCCACACTAACCGTGCGTAAAATAACCATTTAGCACGCCTATGAAAACATTATTTCTATTCTATTGCACTAATCAAATTGATTATCAACAAAGATTACAATGAATAGTTGAAAACATATTTTAAACTTTGACAACCTTTGTCCCCCATTTTTTCAGTGGACGAGTTTATGTGGTCTCTCAAATGGGGAGTGATTTTGTCAGCTGTTGGAAAATTACGTGGATATACGCCTATTTGTGTCGCTTTGTTAATCAATTTCCCGATGGAAACAACAGTTAAATTTGAGAAGGAAATTTCATCTTGTAATTTATTAGTTTGTTTTATTCGATTGTTACTTGCATGAATGCAGACGCCCCTTTCCTAACCCGACTTGCGAAATGGAATCTTCTAATGAACATCTGCACTTGACACATGTACATTTCACATAACCGTTCTAACACGTGTAATTATTGTACGGTTAGCTCGATGTTATTGACACAAGTGTTATAGAATTGTAGATAAGGCCTGTTTGGATTGTTGTGATATTAGAATCGTGTGAGGGAGGAGGTGTTATAAGTTAATCGGCAGTTATTCATAATCCAAAGACCTATTCCATTTTCCATATAACGGTATTAGCACCAAATTCAAAAAGACAATCATAGTATACATAAACATAGGCTTGTTTCCTGCAAGAGAGAAGCGGTCAACAGTTTTCAATGATGCCGGCAAGACATCATGATGTTCCAAAAATATCAAATCCGTATCGTTGATCAGTATTCTTAATCCATAATATTCGTTATAGAGTCGTCATCTAAAAAATGATGTATCTCAGTCACGCTTTGATTGTGACTGTTCATATGAGTACCATGAGGATCTTGAAGTACATGGGTTCATACGGCCCCTAGCCCCGGTGTGACGGAAACGGTGGTCCGATGCATCCAGTGTCCGGGGGACACTCGCGTCTAGACGTAAGTGTCCCAAGACACTAAGATCTGGATTTAATTGTCCGTCGGGCATTCAGGTCTGGATTTGGATGTCCTGGGACACCGGCTTCCAGGAGACGAAAGTCCTAACCCGGAGCCCAGTGTCCGCCTCAATCACTACTTCCGATTTTCCATCCAGTTTACACGTGAACATGTTTACCAGAGAGTAGTATAGAAACGGGTGTTACCGCGTTATTGACCTACTTCCCACAAGTGGCGCCAACAGATCATTTCCG
The DNA here is from genome assembly GCA_036873755.1 of Hanleya hanleyi. Classification (NCBI taxonomy): domain Eukaryota; kingdom Metazoa; phylum Mollusca; class Polyplacophora; order Lepidopleurida; family Hanleyidae; genus Hanleya; species Hanleya hanleyi. The sequence continues at coordinate 17,859 of JAVTVY010034676.1, read as the reverse complement.
CCTGACCTTTGTGAAGTCACTTCCGGTTCCGGTCATGTGACATAAAGTGACCTTTAACCCTGCGCATCATTTCCGCTATTGTGCGCATTTCCACTATTGTGCAATTCTGATCACGTGACCGGAACCGAGAGTGACCTCACAAAGGTCAGCCGAAAGTGACCTGTTGACGTCAGCGGTTGTAGGTAAGTCCCCCTCTCTCTGTCTCTGCCTCCTACCCAGGAGGTGAGTGAGGACGAAAATGAAATGAAAAAACAAGACAATTTAAACAGAAAATCTTGACATTTATGCTAAGAAATAGCCAGGTAAGACTGCATCACACCTTTTCCTCGTGATTTTTCGCCTCTTTGCTTGTCCGGTGGGAGCTTGTTCACTACAATGAAGAATACAACATATTGGCGAGCGTACGTTACAACAAGTCAACACGAGAAATAGCACGTTCTTCTGTTTCTATGAATGCAAGTCGCGATATGTAATTGTTCTATAAAGGTGTGGAAGCTGCCATTCAGTGGGGTAACTAGGCCACTACTTGTATTCTTTTAACGGCATATTCCGTGGGTCTTCCAAAGACGGGGTCAAATTTGCATGTTTTCTATATATCTTGGACTATTTCATGCAAACAATTCCTTGTTTAACCCTACCACGCATGCGGGAGGGACATTGGACACCCCCCTCCCCCCACCAAACTTTCTGCGCAATCTCCGGAATGATAGAAAAATTGAGAGGTGACACTCCGTGAATTTGTAGTTTATCATATTGGGGTCATTTGGAGCCTATTTGCATAACCTCCCGAGCAGAGGATCACGGGTAAAATCACGGGTAATTTATCATGCATTTTTTGTGGAAAAATTACATGAATAAAATTTTCGCAAAATTTGATAAAAAATCGACCAAGAAAGGTATTTTTTGAAAATGACGTCACTGTGACGTCATCAAAGCGGCCATCTTGGATTTTTTTTTTGCATTTTATTTTACAGGCTGACGGAAAGGTGTAGTGTGGTAAATTTCAGTTCCTTTACCTCAAGGGATAAGAAAAATAGTTAGGGGGGGGGGGAGGGGGGGGGGGGGCTGGACAGTTCCTAAACATCCCAGGCCAGATAAGGTTAACACAGAATTTCTTCAGATTTCTCGCATTCTTAATAACGGCGAAAACTTTTAATTCGCGAAGTAAAGCTAGCAACCGCAGTGTAAAGGTTACTCCGCGGTTTAAAGGTTTACTCATTCATTCATTCATTCATTTATTCACCAAGATAAATTAATTGTACAATTTATAGTTGCAAAAGGCAGTTGGCGGGAATAAAACCCCAGGGGGCTTGTTCTATCCCTGTAGTAAACAATTCGATTATACATACGAATATAAGTTAAAGAAGCTGGTGAATATTGATATGAATGTAAGCGGTGAGAACATTATATAAATAAAAACAAACACGTATCCTCCGACAATCAGCAAACTCGACGGTTTAAAGGTTTACTCTGCGGTTTAAACGGTGTAAACGTTTCCAAGAGTTTTGTTTGGTTTTCGTTGAAAAAACCCCCGATAAAGTCATTTATGACGACGTTACTAGAAATGACAAAAATGTAAAGAAAACATGTGATCAACTAAAATCTGTTTGTAGAAAATAGACGAAAATCAAGAACATCCCCAATAAATGCAGAAAATGTAATAAAAAAATGTAAAAAAAATTGTATCGATGTCTCCTATGGGCCACCCTTATTCAATCTTGGATGGAATAGGCAAATATACCTGGTGTTTGTCACGAATACACCATTAGTTTGCGAGCGCCTTAGGTTGAACTACCGGTAATGTATACATATTAGCCATATATGAAGTCTACAAAATATATTAATTGCGGGTCACAATGACTCACTGTTCCCATTTCTATGTAAATGGGTGATACCAAAAAAGAATAGTATCTCGCTCAAACAATCAAAGATAAAACTCATAATAAATATATTCACTTTCAATGATCAAAACAACGGAATTTTGTTGGCATACTGCTACCTGATAATTCCTTTGAGCAGCTCGACGTATACGGAACGCTTCTCTTGCTGACTTTTCCCGGCTTCGTACTTGTCGATATTGTTGGCCAAATATCGCAGAATATCGGCAGGATCTAAGAATGACACACACCTGGTCAGGTACACAGAAAAGAAAATTCCTTAAAAGTTTAAGGAATATTTCCCGACTGTTACACAAGCGGAATATTTCTCAACATAACTAAGGAATATTCCTTACCATGTTAAGGAATTTCCTTAACATGCTACGGAATATTCCTTATTGAATTTTAAGGAATATTCCGCTGGTGTAATTGTCGAGGAATATTCCTTAAATTTTAAAGAATTTTGTTTTCAGTGTACTCAATATAATCCATTAATTTCGCAGATGTGCCATATATGAATGCAATAATCAGATGCATGTAGATCTCGTGGCAATTTTTAATTTGCATTTATGTTACGTTTTATTTATTTGATTATTCTTTTAATGATACCAGATGCGCCCCTTTACGGTTAATGTGAAAACAAATCAAAACTTATATTTTATGGTATCCCCTATGCAAACAAATGACCGGATACTACTTCAAGAACGGCGAGTCAGATTGAAATGTCCGGAGAAATCGCAAGTAGTACCAGCGGACAAGCGTGGTCATTTTTGAGTAACATTAATTATAACAATAATAGAGATCTCCGACATGACAATTTCCTCCATATTTACTGATGTCAGAAACGCGATATACATTTTCATTAGATATCTCAATATCTCGTTTTTCTTTCTGATTTCGCAACATTCACAAAATCATATGCGTGCGAAAATTAACCCAGCGCGGAAAGAAGGATTCATTGTACTTGTACACCGGGGTGAGAAGATTTTCACCTGGGTGAAAACAGGATTTCACCTGGGTTAAAACAGGTTTCCACCAGGGCGATAACGTTTGCACCCAGGTGAAAACCTTTTCACCTCAGTGAAAACGTTTGCACCTGGGTGGAAACTTAGGAGGAGTGAAAGACCCCCCCCCACCCAAACTGAAAAAAAATATAAACAAAACTAAAACTAATAGCATGTCGTATATGCGCCACCGTAAAGATGTATATTGACCTAAATACATAAAATTATTTTTTTCTAAAAATAGATATATATTTAACAAAGATGCGACGGTATAACTTTACAAGACGTACTAAAGCTGTACATGAGAAATACAGAAAATCAAACATTTTCAACTGACCCCGACTAGGATCGAACCCACAATCGTACCTTCTGCTGTACTGTCCACCGTCTATGCCTTTACCCACTGCACCACCGATTTGCTGGCCGAACCTCTGTTCAGAATTTCTAGTCTTTACTATTCCCTTAGTTTCATATATAGGTCAACCGGACTCTGAGGTATGCCGGACTCTGAGGACTTTCATAGCTGTGGAAGCGCCCATAGTCCGCCAGATGCCATGGTCCGGGCCCTATATATATATGAGAAGGGACATTCCTGTCCAGATTCCAGTGACCCGGACACCAACGATATCAGGACCCTGGTTTCTGCTGATAGGGGGACAACTGTTTCCGAGGAAGGACTTTCGTATCTGGATCTGGGTGCCCTTCGGGCACCCAGATCCACATACCATGGTCCCCGAACCCTCATATCTGGCGGACCACGGTTGCTTCCACACCGGGTTAAGCGGAATTAGACACAAGTTACGAAACGTAGCGCCATAGATCTTGCACGTTCGTATTTTGCTATCAGCATGCGATATGTATCGCCAAATTTGAGAAACTTTGAGTGTAGGCGCTTGGTGGAATAGCCCTGTTTTTTAAGTTTCTGCACCAATGTTTTCTGACGTTGATTAAAATCGTCACATTTAACACAGGATCTAGCAAATGCGACTAAGCGAGATATGTATACGCCATATTGCAGTTTTACGACCATATCGCGTATTTTGCGGCCTATCAAACTTGTTAGGGCCTATCTAATTCATTTCTTTCTTATCTAAAACAAGTATAATAAGTATAAGGAAATTATTGAAGTATTAATTGTTTTGAATAAATAATAAATGAAGGAACCACATGACGTAGATTGCTCTAGAAAACTGATGAACTCATGCAGAGGCAGGACAGTGACCAGTGATGAAGACGAGCCATATTGTTTTTGTGGTAAATCGAACAACGATAGAATGATTGGTTGTGATGGCTCACACTGCGAATATGAATGATGGCATTACGACTGTGCCGGTATTAACGAAGATTCGGTACCGGAAGGAAACTGGATCTGCATAGAACGTACCCATGCTTTCAAAAAATCAACTTGTAAGTGTTTTTTCATTGTTCATAAACGAAATATATAAGCCCTATAGCGATAGATATAGGGCGTTAGTTGATATTAATCAACGGAACACCGCTGCAAAACACTGCATTGACAGATTAAGTGAATGAATCGTATTTTCACTTAGAAATGAAATAAACGTAATGAAATGTATCATTTCTATATCTTGATTTCTATATCTCAGGATTGCAAAGTGAACACGCGTCGTCGTGGGCCTCAAAGTTTGCAGGACAGATCGATATCTTAGCAGTCTTGTATTTCCGAACAGCAGTTTTATATTTCGTCAGTTTCATACGACATGGGTGGCAAATACAGGGTGGGTGGATGCTGTTGATGTCATGCTGAATATCGATACCAAAGGGCTGAAGAATGTGTTTCTTAAACTTCTGTTTTGATATTTGTCTGGCCATATTTTCGGATACTGCACATAAGCGACAGTACAGCCGAAGCTGCTCTAAGTGTCGGTCCATTTCTCCATATATTGAAATATTTTGTAGTGCTATCTCGATTTGAATGAACCGTCTCAACATGATATTTGGCTTTTATAATCGATATTCGAGAAAATATCACATGACAGCATAAAACCATATTCAAGGATGGTAAAGATGTGTTAATTATTTCCTTCCTGTTCATAACTAAATATAAAATTGTTCATTATATTGAACAGTTGAACGTATAAACATGTATTGAAATGACCACTGCATGTGTAAATAAAGTAAAGAAATAAAATCGTCACGAACCCAACCATACGTAGTATCCAACAGTGCATATCAATATATTGTTTTATTTATATTTATTTTTAGCCCACCATCACCAGATGGTGGGCTGTTCAAATCACTTTTCGTCCGTGGTCCGTCGTCCGTCGGGGCGTCAATCCGTCAGTCAGTCGGAGCGTCCGTCGTCCATCCGTAAACAATTCTTGTTATCGCGATTTCTCAGGAACTACTGCATGGATCTTTCTCAAATTTGGTACACAGGTTCCCCTTGGGGTCTAGTTGTGCAAGATACCTTTTCTGATCCCATTAGAAAATCCAATATGGCCACCAGGCAGCCATATTGGATTTCCCCATGAAACCTTGTTATCGCGATTTCTCAGGAACTACTGCATGGATCTTTCTCAAATTTGGTACACAGGTTCCCCTTCGGGTCTAGTTGTGCAAGATACATTTTTTGGTCCGATTCGAAAATCCAATATGGCCACCAGGCAGCCATCTTGGATTTCCCATGAAACCTTGTTATCACGATTTCTCAGGAACTACTGCATGGATCTTTCTCAAATTTGGTACAGGTTCCCCTTGGGGTCTAGTTGTGCAAGATACCTTTTCTGGTCGTTGAAATCAATATGGCCACCAGACAGCCATCTTGGATTTCCCCATGAAAACCTTGTTATCGCGATTTCTCAGGAACTACTGCATGGATCTTTTTTTTCAAATTTGGTACACAGGTTCCACTTGTGGTCTAGTTGTGCAAGATACCTTTTGTGGTCCGATTCGAAAATCCAATATGGCCACCAGGCGGCCATCTTGGATTTCCCCATGTGAAACCTTGTTATCGCGTTTCTCAGGAACTACTGCATGGATCTTTCTCAAATTTGGTACACAGGTTCCCCTTGGGTCTAGTTGTGCAAGATACCTTTTCTGGTCCGATTCGAAAATCCAATATGGCCACCAGGCAGCCATCTTGGATTTCCCCATGAAACCTTGTTATCGCGATTTCTCAGGAAGTACTGCATGGATCTTTTTCAAATTTGGTACACCGATTCCCCTTCGGGTCTAGTTGTGCAAGATACCTTTTCTGGTCCGAGTCGAAAATCCAATATGGCTACAAGGCAGCCATCTTGGATTTCCCCATGAAACCTTGTTATCGTGATTTCTCAGGAACTCCTGCATGGATCTTTGTCAAATTTGGTACACAGGTTTCCCTTGGGGTCTAGTTATGCAAGATACCTTTTCTGGTCCGATTCGAAATTCCAATATGGCCACAAGGCAGCCATCTTGGATTTCCCCATGAAACCTTGTTATCGCGATTTCTCAGGAGCTACTTCATGGATCTTTCTCAAATTTGGTACACAGGCTCCCCTTGAGGTCTAGTTGTGCAAGATACCTTTTCTGGTCCGATTTGAAAATCCAATATGGCCAACAGGCAGCCATCTTGGATTTCTCCATGAAACTGTTATCGTCATTTCTCAGAAAGTACTGCATGGATCTTCTCAAATTTGGTACACCGGTTTCCCTTAGAGTCTGGTTGTGCAAGATACCTTTTTCGATACGAATCGAAAATCCAATATGGCCACCAGGCAGCCATCTTGGATTTCCTCATGAAACCTTGTTATCGCGATTTCTCAGGAACTACTGCATGGATCTTTCTCAAATTTGGTACACAGGTTCCCCTTGGGGTCTAGTTGTGCAAGATACCTTTTCTGGTCCGATTCGAAAATCCAATATGGCCACCAGGCAGCCATCTTGGATTTCCATGAAACCTTGTTATCGCGATTTCTCAGGAAGTACTGCATGGATCTTTCTCAAATTTGGTACACAGGTTCCCCTTCGGGTCTAGTTGTGCAAGATACCTTTTCTGGTCCGATTCGAAAATCCAATATGGCCACAAGGCGGCCATCTTGGATTTCCCCATGAAACCTTGTTATCGCGATTTCTCAGGAACTCCTGCATGGATCTTTCTCAAATTTGATACACAGGTTTCCCTTGGGGTCTAGTTATGCAAGATACCTTTTCTGGTCCGATTCGAGAATCCAATATGGGCACAAGGCAGCCATCTTGGATTTCCTCATGAAACCTTGTTATCGCGATTTCTCAGGAGCGACTTCATGGATCTTTCTCAAATTTGGTACACAGGCTCCCCTTGACGTCTAGTTGTGCAAGATACCGTTTCTGGTCCGATTTGAAAATCCAATATGGCCACCAGGCAGCCATCTTGGATTTCTCCATGAAACTTTGTTATCGTCATTTCTCAGGAAGTACTGCATGGATCTTTCTCAAATTTGGTACAAATGTTCCCCTTGGGGTCTAGTTGTGCAAGATAACTTTGCTGGTCCGATTCGAAAATCCAATATGGCCACCAAGCAGCCATTTGGATTTCTCCATGAAACTTTGTTATCGTCATTTCTCAGGAAGTGCTGCATGGATCTTTCTCAAATTTGGTACACAGGTTCCCCTTAGAGTCTGATTGTGCAAGATACCTTTTTCGGTACGAATCGAAAATCCAATATGGCCACCAGGCGGCCATCTTGGATTTCGCCATGAAACTTTGTTAATGCGATTTCTCAGGAACTACATGTACTACATGGATCTTCGTCAAAGTTGGTACACAGGTTCCCCTTGTCGTCTACAGTAGTTGTGCAAGATACATTTTCTGGTTCGATTCGAAAATCCAATATGGCCAACAGGCGGCCAAATTGGATTTTCTCATGCAACTTTGTTATTGTGGTTTCTCAGGAAGTACTGCATGGATCTTCCTCAAATTTGGTACACAGATTCCTCTTGTTACCCAGTTGTGCAAGATACCTTTTTTGGTCCCATTCGAAAATCCAATATGGCCGCCAGGTGGCCATCTTGAATTTCCCCTTGAAACGTAGTTATCGTGAATTCTCAGGAAATATTTCATGGATCTTTCCGAAATTTGGTACACAGGTCCCACATGGGGCCTATTTGTGCAAGATACCTTTTTGATCCGATTCGAAAATCCAAGTTACGCTTCAAATTAATACGGTATTCCCGAGTTGTGACGTTGCATCACAAGAGTCGGCGGATCAAACGGTGGGGCATATTCTATATATTGACTATAGAGAATATCCATACCTTCACCTTTCATATCAAGGAGTTCAAATAATTCGGAATTAAAATGTATTTTTTCAAATTTTAAATCGGTTTTCTTTAGTCCATGCAGTTGCAAGTGAACTGCCCCACCCTCTCGTCTGCCGTCGGGTCGGCTACATGAAGGGACATCTCCCTTGTGACACAATGTCACAACTCGACAACTGTAGACTACTGCATGTTTCGATCCAAGGGAGATAATCAGGATTCAGACACTTTCAAAGTTTCAACATTTCGAGCATGGTATCATAAAAGAGATATCTCAAACTAGCCCAGTAAACAGAACAGAATTAGCATTCGTTCCTAATTATAAAATCTTAAGTATGTTTTATAGCTCATGCCAAAGTGTCAGAGATTGTCTTCGCTTCCAGTACCCAATGATGACACGTGCAAAAAAAACCTACAAAACGAAGACGAAGTAGCCCCCGTACATATACATTCACTTTCAGACTAACTTTGCTCATTTCTCTTGTACTATAACAACCGACATAAGAACAGTTTCTAGAAATCTTGAAACTCATGAAACTTAGAAAGATTATATCTTGGTGTTTTCCAGTGTCCTTTTTAATTTTCGATCTTTTTTGCTCAGATTCGAAATTCTGTAAACAAAATTACAAATCAATCGTTCGTTCTTAGTAACAATGGACGAAAAGATCCTCTTGTTATTAGCTTACAATTATCGGACAATGGTGGGCGCCAAGATCCTTCAGGATCTCTCGTTTAATTTACTTATTGCATTTAGACAGTTTACGAGGGCGTCTCAGCTAATAATGGATGAACTGGGATATAGCTGTTCATAATGAGACGTTGTTGGGGAATGGCTCAGGCATTTGTTGATTGGGGCCTGACGATTACTCGGAGATTATCCCACAGGGGGTATTGCTGATTAAGTGCCAATTAGCTAATAGCCTTAATATGGCACCTGAAGAGAAGAAAACGTCAAACGTCACATAAACCATTTTTGTTCGCTTTCCTGTTCATTGCTCCTTAATATGGCAACTGGTGGCTTGGAAAAATCTATTCTCCCTTATAGGCAGATTCATCGTTACGTTTCAGAGGTTTGAAATGCGGAAATGGAATTTATTTTGTCTTGAAAATGACCAATTTTCACATTTTGACAAAATCCCTAATGTATTTTAAATGGGGATTTTTTCATTTATTTACTTGTGGATTATAATCGAACGAGTGACTGCTCCCTCATGCCGTTTTGACCACGCGTTACCATTGCGAATATGAACTTCCTTGCAAATTTTTGTAACGTTTGGAAATGCGGAAATTACCGAAATCGATTAAAATGTTCGAAAATGGTAAAAATGACAGTCAGTTTTCAACACGATGTACTTAGGGAAAATAGTATCGCACATAAATTATAAAACCATCACCATAATCCGCATTACTTCAAATTTCTTAATATTTGCTTTGCGCATAATTTGTATCTGGTAATTCAAACTTATTATCAATGCGCAGGTTAGATGATTCACTTCCGCCCTGTTAATCAGTCGCCAACAGACCCGCAAATTTGCCGGGCGGTCACGCACATTGAACATCAAAGAAAGCTGTGCCCGCTGTCAGCTATTCAGTATACAAAGGCCCAGCGGGCGGTAATGCTGGCCAGGGCACCTCGCCAGAGAGAGTTGTGGCTCCATCTATTTTAGCTCCATGGGACATGCTACTGAAATGCGCATCTGATGCTTATAGTATTGTTTTTATCATGGCATCCCGTAACGTGTGGGCTTTATGACCAAACACAGTCCCTCGTCGAAAAGTTAAAACACTAGCATAAATTATCGATGTGAGGCAATTCTTGATACGTGTACAGGAAGTACCTGAGTTCATATGCAACTATTCTCGACCATATGTATATGTACTGCCGTCTATCACAATTTGTCTGAATCGATCGTGATATAAACGAATGAATAAATGTAATTGTATGAAATCCATTTTCTCCTATAATTTATTATATATAACTGAAATAACATCAATTAAATACAAAAACTAGTATACACCTGTATATTTCCTAATGATCTAGACAGGCGACGAATAAGATGACGAGTAAGTGGATAATGATACATAGAGTGAGAGAGATCCCTCAATCATGACACAACGTTCACGTCGATGATGTTGATGTCAAATTCTCCATTCACATGGACGAATGGTCATACCCGATTCGTGAAGCTAAGCACTGGCTACGGACTGGAAATATAACTGAATGTTGTGGTGGGAACAACAGCTGTTTGTACCGTTGTGTGTTTCTAGTTGGATTCTGGCACAGCTCTCCGTATATAGTTCTTACTATATTTATTATGCAAGAATGGGTATTTTGAGTCATCGATGCGATAGTATTAAAACGAACAAATAATCTGGTCAACTGGATAGTATATATTTGTGCTCTTACGTTGCGGTGTTTACCGAAACACCTTCAACAGAGAATGAACATGAAAAGGGGGAAACCTCTTTGTATATAACAAATCGAAAACAAAGAAATTTTCAACAGGTTGGAACACTAGTTCACAGTACGACATCGTGTAAAGTCATTTCATTGTCTTACTGTGAACTAGTGTTCCAACCTGTTAAAATGTCTTTGTTTTCGATTTGTTATATACACAGAGCTTTCCCCTTTTTCATGTTCATTCTCTGTTGAAGGTGTTTCGGTAAACACCGCACCGTAAGATCACAAATATATACTATCCAGTTGACCAGTTTATTTGCTCGTGTAAATAACATTCATTATGGTATTATCTGCTTCTATGCTTATGCTTATGAGACGTTTCTGTCCTGAATTCAGAGTGTGTTTGAGATATCTTCTCGTATCCAACATTTGGGGATGTATGCTAATCTATAACGGTCAAATATAAATTTCTTATCTTATTGACGTCTCAAGTTGATTAGTGATGTTAGTAAAAGACCTGGCGCGGTTTGATGAGGATTTGGTCCCCATTAGGTCCGGTTTGGTGTGCCGAAATGAAATACCGTTAGCTTAAAGAATATTATCTTGTCGTATGTTCAGATTAAATGTCGGGCACTGGGTCTTGGCGTTCTTGAATAACAACCCATTGAAGGAGTGTAATCCTGCAAAATCGTCTGTTTTGGGTAAAATAACTACCTTATTTTCCCTATAAACTTATGAAGCCAGTCGAGAACCAAAACAAACTTTACAAAAAAATATTCGTTGTGTCAATACCTAGTAGCTGTTCAAAGATGATTTTGATTCTCGACTGGCTTCATATGTCAAATTAAAACTTTATCAGATGTATTCGTTCACATGGAGTGCTGAACATTAAATGGGATAATTCAGGATACCACGACTGTCGCATTGCGCGGTAGTGTAACGGATAAGTGCGCGCTTTTTTTTGAACTTCTTGCATGTCTCGCTCGGGATCGAATCCCATAAAGGGCTAACCTTATTTTTTTTTTATCATAATTTATTGTCACCCCCGTCCCCTACTTCGATGCAGATTTAGAACATGAGAAAGAACACAGTTATTCTTTACATAAATATTGTAGTCACTACTAGAAAAATAATATGGATTTTGAAGATATTATTTTTCTGTGCATTTACGAATATGTGTACCGGTATAAAAGTAGCTCAGCATGACAAGAACCAATTTACCTGCAAATAAAGCAAGGAATATTGAAGTGGGAGTTTATAAATCTAACTTCTATCTGAATTGTTCACAATAAGCTCTGTATGACGCTTGAAAGATATATGATTCTGTACCAGGCTTTGTAAAGGCGAAATTGAAAATGGTATGGCTGGCGTTCCTCTTCCACCTCCTCCTCCTCCTCCTCCTCCTCTTTCCGCGTTCCCTTTACTGGCACTTGCACGCTTACTTTGTGACGCTGCCTACAGAGTTCTGCTTTAGCTTGCTCCACAACTTGCAGTGCCGGTGAAATTAGTTCAACTGTCATTTCTCTTGTACGTGATTTTTTAGTCGAGTTCACCGTACTGTTGCCTTGCGCAATATTAAGAGAGTTTGGAGGAGAATGCATTCTCTGTCCCCCAATCTCACAAATTTCCTCCTTTAGGTAAGCTCTACTCTGGTCTCGATAAAATTTAATCCACAACGCCGCAAACCGCGTGCGCGTATGTCGCTTATTTCTCGAGAAATGGTCAAATCATGTGACACCAAGTATGGTCTAATTGCGGCGAAAGTTACCGTCGGGCGATAAAATTATATAGGGCCTTTATTGTACATCTGTGCATCTCGAGAGGAATACGACGCCTCAGGCCGCAAGTCTCTATCTGCCTTAGTTCCCGAGATATCGTCATCTGTAATTTATAGAAAATAGGCTTCCCCGGCTTCCGTGTGCTCGAACCGGCTAATCATGTTCTACTCCAAACTAGTAATATATATGTTGAGCAGACGGACTAGGGTAATATACCGCATTCGCAAGACGGTTTGATTTGCAACTCATGCCGACAGAGGTTTTACAAATGAAAGAGAACTGGGTGTCCGATTGAAACTACGACACACCAAGTCCTATTTGCTGAAGGTACGTCAGGTTGTGCCAAGCAAGAGGTCTCCAGTGTAATAACATTGCGAATAGTATCTTGCGCGAAAAGTCACCGACGGTGTACTCTTCGCAAGTGCAGTAGGGGTGGATTTGTGGTGATGCCAGCCTCGATTCGATTAGGTTTGTATTTTTTTGTATTGCGGCAAGGTGTGTTGGTTTCTGCCGGTTGTAGATGTTCCTCCAACCATCTCGATGGGAAACATCTCAAAATGAGAGAATCGGTGGGTGTAATGACACTGCGTCGACATTTCACAGACATGGATGCCGATGAAATCTCGACACTGCGGACATGATGAGGAATCAAGATGGTAGAAGTAGGAAGCGGAAGATCGACTTCGAAGAGGTCACATTATTCTCGGATAAGGGTGCGATATCCTTTTCAGTATTGGTTGATCCACACGAATCGTATTGATATCTCGACTCTAGTTGGTCATGTACGCATGTACGTACTCACGAATGTCACTATATTGACTGGAGAATTAAGCCTCCAGAGTACACTGTCCATCATCCGCCCGAGCGAAGCCTCTTTGATTAATTTTGGATTATGGGAATACAGCCATCTTTGAACGCTCTTAAGTCTGAGAAGCACATTTATGGAACATTATGGAGTAGTTAGTCTCCACAAAATTTAAATATACTATTTGCAAAAAAATCACTTGAAAAATTACTATTCTGCAAAGTGTGATTCTATGATGAACTGAAAAATTTCACCAACAAAATGTACATCATCACTATATAATACGACCGATAATAATGCATTTTGTTTACAATGTACATGACAATCGCCATTTGTACATCGCGAAAGCTCCGCATGCAAAGATATATTTCATCACCCCTCTAGATAAATACCGATAGAGAGTTTCACACATATCTGTGTTTCTATCCAGTTTCAGTGATTATTGCTATCCGTCACTTGTATTGTGTGAGTTTCAGGTCAATGAGATAACAGGAAACTCGACCGATATAGAATCGATTTATATATACAATCCAAGGAATCGTCAAAGACATCGCTTTCATACCACTGCTAGGAACTGTACATTGATTTCACGAATTACCATTACCTGCTGTCTGTGATCCTCGATCATTCGCCAAACTAAAGAAAGGAAGGAATCTCCAACTGACCTCTCAATACAATAGTCAACTAAATCTAAATATATGGTAGTAGTTAAGTCAAGAAAAGGACCCGCCCAAGAAAGATCAGATATGTCGCCATACTGGCGTAATACGGGATGAGATTTGATATATCTCGTAATAGTTTCTTTCGGCTGTATCTCTCGGAAACACTCGGAGTGACAAACGAGATACCTCAGAATGCCGACCTTTGTCGTAGCCTTCCTTGTTGACGTCCCATTTTTATGCATGTTACGATTACGTTCAGGATATGGGCCAACCAATTGTCTCATGAGAGTTATGTATTACAGAATGGAATTTTCTATTCAAGATAAGCTACAGCCGTCAGATCTGACATTCAATACCCAGCTGTCGTCCATAACAGAATTTCGTCGTCAATATTCGAAATTACAAGCGTCTGGTCCGTCATTCATAATTCAGCCGTCGTCCATTAAAGAATATCCGCGTTCATAATCCAAAGACCTATTCCATATTCCATATAACAGTATTAGCACCAAATTCAAAAACACAATCATAGTATACATAAACATAGGTTTCCTGTAAGAGAGAAGAGGTTAACAGTTTTCAATGATGCCGACTAGACATCATGATGTTCCAAAAATATCAAATCCGTATCGCTGATCAGGATTCTTAATCCATATGATATTCGTTGTAAAGTCGTCATCTAGAGAATGATGTATCTCAGTCACGCTTTGATTATGACTGTTCATATGATTACCATGAAGATCTTCAAATACATGGTTTCAAACGGCCCTTGGCCCCGGGTTAAGCGGAATCAGACACAAGTTACGGAACGGTAATGCCATAGATCTTGCACGCTACGCTCGACCTGTTTGGTTGACTCAGAAAATTGTGACATCGCTTACGCTTTCCATTGTATCGCATACAGAGGAATGGTCACACCAGTGCGTCGATATTCTTGTCGAAGTCTGGGTTTTCCTAAGTTGAAGGATCGTGCTCTTGGTCATTGAAAATAGTGGATCCCGTTTTATAAGATTAACTTCAGCCTGTGATAATCTTAAAGTCTATCTATTACCTGTAATAAATGATACCAGGTACTAAGGCATCCTTTAGCAAAACGATCTTGATTTTGATGGTCATAAATAACAAAACTTTTAGACATGGGGAGTTCAAAATTAACCTATTCTTCGCATCTCCATAACATTAATGTATTATTGATCATCCTGACGTTTATTCTGAAATATGGACCTAGCAAAAGCTCTTGTTCCCACCGATATATGACGAAAACTAACTGCGTTAAAATATAACAATATGCACATTTTCCAAGCAATGTGGTGTCTTTTTTTCAGATACTTTCATAGAAAATGTGAGGGATTTTGAGTTGTAAACGATGATTGGATACATGTACTCAAATATTTGCTCTTGGCCTTTCCAAATCTATGCGATCATGTGTGCAGTGCTATTTAACTTTAAAACTTCTCAATTCGAATCGCAGTGCATCGCGAGAACGCAACGGATAGTTACTGCACTGCACATAGTATTACCAGTCTTACGGAGATAACATCGTACACAATATCGCATATAGTATGGCCTTAGTCTTAAACCATCTAGACTGCATAGAAAATCAAACTGGCCAGCAGATCAACACAAACCAAAGATATCACATCAGATTACATGTATATTTGCGTGATCACAAATCTAAGTAGAAATCATTCAGATGAAATTGTGCAGATACGCTGCGACCTCGGGAGACTAATCCCAACATTGAACAGGACCCGTTTAATTCTGCCAAGATCACTTATCAATAGAGATCTCAGGAGATTTACTCCAATCTTTGAGGGTTTGACTGCCAATGATATTTTATGGCCCCTGTCTCAGAGAAATGTTTACCGCAATAAGTGACGGACGCACCCTCCTGCGAGTTAGGTATAGCTGAATGGAAAGTGTAATCCAAGAGAAGTGAGTAAATATGATTGTAGCTAGACTTCTACTTCACTGAGCCCTACAAAACCTAGTTCTCACCATCAGTGTAAAACTCACAGAAGCCTTTAACATGTTTAAAGGATGAATGTTATCCAACTGTGTCCGTTAATCTGATATTGTATCCTAGCACAAAGCGAGCTTATTTAACAATTCATTTGTCAGGATGAACGACTGAAGTGTCCCCGTGCAAGATAAGAGCACTGCAGAGCAACAAGACAGTTATAAAATGATTATTCCTTTTCATTGAGAGAGAGAGAGAGAGAGAGAGAGAAAAATACTTCAACTTCTTTTTTTATTCACTCTGGTCACACTTGTGACATAAGAGGTACAGTAACATGCATGTATAGTACATTTGCGACAGTGTGGTTACATTTAAAGTGCAATGATTACAATTTACATTATGTGGACATATAATTTTTTTTTACAAGTTACATCTTGCTTGGATTTCACTCAAGGTAGTTTTGAAGGTACACGATTACTATTTACAATATACATATATATGAGATACAATTTTTACAAGTTATACTTTTAAATAAAGTAATAATAAATTCAACACGACAACACGATTCGATATCGCACAATACATACGGATTGAGTACATATCTATACATGTATATATATAAAAGAATAAAGACATATCTTATTTCTTTGGGAAAGACGATAATATTTTGCCTATCAATAAACTCAGTCCTTTCAATGTATTATAGTTGTGTGTATTAAACAGATCTTCGTATTTTTGTTCAAGGTTGCCTGTCAGATAGTATTTTGGAATATATTTAGTTCTTGCAGGTTCCAAAAAATCACAATATAATATATAATGCATCTCGCTTCCGATGCTATTACTGTCACAGAGTTTGCATAATCTTTCCTCTTTGGGCGTATTATCCCATCTTCCAGTTTCAATTGGTAGGCGATGATTACATAGTCTGAATTTTAAAATATTGTTGTACAGCTATGGAGGTGATATTTCCAGATAGTGTTCTAAACATAATTCAGTTTTAAATAGGGAATAGTTATAACCTTTAGACGAAGCAGAGATATTATCAGACCACGTTTGTTGGGACTGATCAGTTTGTAGTTGTAAGATATAGTGAGAAAACCACTTTGTATTCTGAGTGTTTTGACGGAGCCATAGATCACCACAACCTAAGCTATCCAGACTACACTTTACGAAATGCATCCATTTACTACGAAAAATTCCTGATTCATACGAGTTATAAAAAAGTCTATAAACAAGGAAAGATATTTTAGTTGTTTTCCCATGAATCAGCTTAGCCCAAAAATTAAGTATTCTTCCACGTACGGTTAGCATAATGGGATGTCTCCCTAGATCGCCATATACCATGTAGTGAGGGGTACATTTTCTGACATGTAAAATATATTTGAGGAAGGTGGTATGAATATTCTCGATAATAGCAATGTTTTCAAATCCCCATATCTCACAGCCCTACAGTAATAGAGGAACAATTGTCTGGTCAAACCCCCATATCTCACAGCCCTACAGTAATAGAGGAACAATTGTCTGGTCAAACCCCCATATCTCACAGCCCTACAGTAATAGAGGAACAATTGTCTGGTCAAACCCCCATATCTCACAGCCCTACAGTAATAGAGGAACAATTGTCTGGTCAAACCCCCATATCTCACAGCCATACAGTAATAGAGGAACAATTGTCTGGTCAAACCCCCATATCTCACAGCCATTCAGTAATAGAGGAACAATTGTCTGGTCAAACCCCCATATCTCACAGCCATACAGTAATAGAGGAACAATTGTCTGGTCAAACCCCCATATCTCACAGCCATACAGTAATAGAGGAACAAGTGTCTGGTCAAACCCCCATATCTCACAGCCATACAGTAATAGAGGAACAATTGTCTGGTCAAACCCCCATATCTCACAGCCATACAGTAATAGAGGAACAATTGTCTGGTCAAACCCCCATATCTCACAGCCATACAGTAATAGAGGAACAATTGTCTGGTCAAACCCCATATCTCACAGCCATACAGTAATAGAGGAACAATTGTCTGGTCAAACCCCCATATCTCACAGCCATACAGTAATAGAGGAACAATTGTGTGGTCAAACCCCCATATCTCACAGCCATACAGTAATAGAGGAACAATTGTCT